>CAJQZN010043952.1:0-40188 GCA_907164685.1 Colias eurytheme | reverse complement strand
ATTTGTATGATTTTTCCTTATTCTTAGTTTATTCTTTGCATAAAATGCTATAACTCGTTTATTTGTACGGCTGTATGAATTTATTCATTCAATAATATTTCCTTCAGTCGGATACGACTACGGGCTTGCAAAAGTTTAAATTGTAGCCAGCAATTTAAAAGAGCGTCATACTAGACATTCCTATATCATATTCTCTCATAGGATTGCGGTCGTAGCAGATTCACACGCGCGCAGTTTTTAGACGATATCGTGTCGACGGTCTTTGATTTATTTCATATCACTATTTTAGGTAACGAGTCGCGCCGATCGCCATAAGGCGAGTTATGAAATTACAAGCTGATGTATGAACTCTGTATGGGACATAAATAAGACCGTATAGATGTCAACTGACATGGTATGGAAGTATGAATTGCTGGCAGGAAAAACTGTGTAGTAAATAATCCCACGAGCATTATGCTGGAATACTTGAAAACGCTCTTCATTGACGCATTTGTTATTGCGGCGTCGTACGCAGTACCTATAAACGGTTAAGATATTCAACTCATTACATTGATCGAGCTGAGATGGACGATAGAAATTTACAGTAAGTAAATGATATCTTACTTCAAAGTGTGTCCAGCGAAGCTGAATATAAAGTAAAGGGAATAAGGAGAAATATGTTTCTAATGTTAATACTATATTTATACATGAATCTTTAATTACAACAAGATTTAAAAAGGATGTCACAGCAGTAAAAAACGTAAACAGGAATACGTAAGGAATGGATCAAGAATGTTATACGTTTAAGGGCTTACGGCTATCAATGTAAGTCGCAGATTCCGACCAATCACAAGTGATTTGTCACGCAGGCGCATTACGATATTAAAGGTTATAAAATGCACTGGATGTGGGAATCAGGGCGACGTTCATCGTGAGAACAGACAGAAATCAGGATTTTTTTGTACGTTAGCCCATTGCGAACGTTGCGCGGCTTTAGTCTTTTTCTGATTATTTTGAAATTTGAAATACATACCTTTTATTCCTTTGTCAGCGATGCCTTTATGTGTCGTGGCTTGTTTTTATCAATATCTATTACAAATTAGTGAATTCTTGAGCAATTTTAAGACAAATGTTGGAATGTTTGAACTTAGTGGAGTAAAATCTGAGTAGAAGTTAAGACTTACAATAACCTAGTCTTGAAATTCACAAATGTTCGATAATTTTGCAATGATGTGGCACTTATTATTTCTAGTTCACATTTATCTTAGGCAACGGGCCGTTAAGTCTGCAATTATTTGTTTAATAGTTGAGGTTAATCCGCGCCTTTATTGAATGAGAGGTGTTCAACCAATGATTACTAGGCTGCGAGCATTAAACCATTTTACGATTCTCTTAAAGGAAATTTTCCCCTAGTTCCCAACAAACAGGCATTTATCGTGAGTTATGACCGGCTCCGATCTAATTACCAACATCTCGTAAAATCTAAGCACACGCCAAATTGCGACATTCGGAAACTGGTTGTGTTTTGCAAATAGTTTGCGTGATGTTTTCTAGTAGCCGATGAATTAGTGACTCCGGCTTTATTGAATATTTAAATTTTGTTCTAACATTCCATTAAATACCTACTTCCAATTTGTTACAAAACTAAGAAATAAAGCTATTTATGTAAAGCATTGTTTAGTAATGTTAAAGTAGAACTGAATTCCGGTCGTTTGTTCGTTTACGATATGGATCGTCATAAAACGTATAATTTAGGTATTTCTATTACATATTCAGTATAATCTACACAAAATTGTGTACAAGGATAGATAACAGAGCACGCTGTTCTATAATTTATGGCGTACCATTAGGGCAAGCTCGGTAAACTTGAATTTCATTTACATTGGATTTGCAGTACGACAGTATTGAAATGATGTATTGCGCTTTGATTGGGCGACAGATGCGTAATAGATGTGAATATATTAATTTAGGGCTTTAGGATTAAATGCCATTCTGATTATTTATAATTTATAAGAATATTCAACCAATATTTTCTTTTGAATGATGATGAGATGAGGACGCAGAGGATAAGATTTTATTCCTTCCAAAATTAAGCAAAGTTTAAAATATAAACTAGGCTAGACGTATTTATAAATGTTTGAACGAATAGCTCATATGGATGTCAAAATTAATTTAAAAATCCTGATTTCACTATAGGTAACAAGAGGTATATCAATTAACAACAAATATTAACGGTACAATAGCATACCAATGCTATAATGGTGTCGACTAGTGAAATTCTAACACGACATTTCGCCAACGCGTTCCTAGTACGTAGGTGGTCATGCCTTTATCACTCGACCGGCGTGCCCTGCTGGATTTTATTATATATCCTTGATAAATTATAGAAATTCATTCGTGTTTCATTGTTAATGTATACTTAAGTTAGTTTAGCGGGGAACTTTAGGGTCAAATGTGGCAAATGATAATGCCTCTACTGATGTTGTGAATGTTTGGCAGGTTATATCAATAAACTAGCTGTGACTTGCGGTTTTACCCGCAGTGCTTCACTCCTATTAGTCTTAAGGGGAGGCTCCCTAAATTTTTAGTGAATTTGCATTAATATTCTGAAACAGGCACACATACAATCAAAATGGAACTTTAGTATGTCTAAAATAAATGTTAACAGTAAGAAAAAAAATAATTTGGAAAATCCAAAAGTGCACGCCTCATAATTTTTTTTTAATAAATATTTATTAATTATTATTTTTGTTTATTTAATAACAATTAAACCACATCGAATCAGACCCTGAAAAATGAAAGGGTTCTATTCCTGAGCATACTCAAGCGTAAGAGAAAATAACCGGCCAAGTGCGAGTCGGGCTCGCGCACAAAGGGTTCCGTAGCAGCAAATATAATAAATTACAGTTAAATCAACCTATCTCAAAAACTATAAGAGATACTTTGATCAAACCAAAAATCGTTGAAAGAGTTAATTAGCATGCATCACCTCTATTTTTTTTAGAATTTTATACCCCGTAGTTATAAAAATAGAGGGGGGGGGACATACTTTTTACGACTTTGAGAGCTGATATCTCAAAAACCGTTCACTTTAAGAAAAATGTTTTTTAGAAAACTTTATATCATTTTAAAAGACCTTTCCATTGATACCCCACACGGGTATGTACATCGAAAAAAAAAATTTCATCCCTCAGTTACATGTATGGGGGGCCCCACCCCCAATTCTTTTTTTTACTATTTAGTGTCATATTTTTGTAGCGGTTCATACAACACATATTCCCATCAAATTTCATCACTGTAGTACTTCTAGTTTCCGAGTAAATCGGCTGTGACAGACGGACAGACGGACAGACGGACAGACGGACATGACGAAACTATAAGGGTTCCGTTTTTGCCATTTTGGCTACGGAACCCTAAAAAAAGACTCGATTAGTAAAGTATTTCGGTCGCTATCGTGTTAACAAGAAAAAGGATCCGCACATACAGACACACGGACGTCCAAGACAGAACTTTTTTAAACTGTTTTTTAACTAGTTTAAATAACAAAAATGACATCAAAAATATCATGAACGTTAAAAATAGTGTTTTTTCTTAATATGTGTGTGTATGTATTATCTTACAAGTGCAATGTATGATACATAAAGACATTTTAAGTTTGTAAAATCAGATGTTTTGCGCGAAGTGACAGTAGTACCCACCTCAACGCTTCGCTTATATGAGGCGTGCAATAGAGTTTACTATCGAATCCCAAGATATTTTTTCTCTAGATCAATTATTACTTTAGTTATAAACGAAAAAAATATGCAAAACTGTATCACAGGGAAAAGGATGCACTAAAATATTGGCTAATTGATATTAATTTATGTGTAACTGCGTTTATCAAAATGTGAACAAATGTTATGACTTCCTTATAGAGGTGGAGGTAACCGGATGTGATCAGTGTCGATCACTTATAACAACAAAAACAAGGCATTAATATCCATGTTTATGCGTTTTTGTTGTTTATGAATCTATACCGTATTTTTGTAGCATTTAGTTCTATAATTGTTTGAAGAATCAATTTAAGGTGTTATATCCTGTGCATTAAAATTCCTTTTTCCGATAGGCCTTTTTCATTATCATCGTCATACCGTCTCTGTTATTGATTTTATAGGAATTGTTTGTTTAAGGTTATATCTCTAGTCAGATATTGGTTTAATTATTTTTTATATTTAGGTATATCCATTTATGCTTTATTGGACAGAAGTAGATTTTTTAAAGAAGTTGATGCTGTATTTTAGACACTTCAGGATGGTTCCTGACGGACAAACTTCGGTTTTCCTCAGCAAATATCTATGAAATAAAATATTAATAGCATTAATATATTTCTACTACTATGACGGCAAATGATTAATTAGAGATTACTATAAATACAACTGATTAGACGTTAATTTATAAAGTAGTGTTTTATTAAACTTAAGATTCTCTTTGTAATACAATAACTAACACAGCAATAAAAATAATTGTGATAACTCGACATATTTTTCCGCACAAAGCAATAAGCCATTTAAGGTCGCTAAAGATATCATTTAGTAAAAAATATAACGTTTTAAGCGTATAAATCAAGTGTCTGTCTCCGATGGATTCCATCCAGAGTTTTTTATCATCTCCATACATCGGTTTGATGGATTATATCGGCCTTCTAATTGTTCTAGTTGTATATTATGTAAATAAACCAGTTAGCATTGTTCTTGAGGATGCAGTATCTGACCCCGTATGTTATCTATGTAATGGGCCACAGAGTATATAACGTGTACGATCTGTACTGAGAAATGTTTGTATTAAAATGTTAAATGAATAACATAGTGCACTGTATAATAATAAACTGCATATATTATGGTGTTGGCGAAGATAAATGTGGGAATGTGTATGAACTATTAAATGTTAATTCTTAATTAATGTTGTATTTAATTATATTTGAATTTAATAAAATTATTGATATAAAATTGCTTGCTCCCAGAAGTATAGAAATTTATACACGCGTTCTTAGAGATACGATGAATTGAGATTAATTAAATTGAATAAGAGAGTTTTTTTGTTTATAATTATGATTTTATTTTACTAGAAACCTACGAGAAAACCTATATGACTGTATTTTCTTATTATCTCTACATTGTATGAGAGAAAAAAATAATTATATTAGCATTTATGATAGCATTTACGCTCCCAATACCTCTGCCTAATCCATCTAATTAATTGCATTTTAATTAAATCGGTGTGGTAATAAGAATTTGAAAACCACACTCCAGATAGCAAGCGAGGCGAATTAAGCGTGTATGCAAATTATTCATTTCTTGTCACCGGTCATTCCTAGCTATAATAATTATATATTTGAACATCGTTTTATATATTATTGACTGGTTATTACAGTATGCAAGTCTTGATTTATAATATCGCAAAGCAACTATTTATGTACTCGTTGACACACAAGGTCTGGTTGAAGTTACAGTTAGATCTTGTGTGTGACCTGTATCGATACTGAATGTGATTTCAATTTTTAATTATTTAGAACCGGTCTAATCGTAATTATATGATGTCTTGTCTTTTATAACTGTACAGTAAGAATTTTTATAATTTTTTATTTTACATGGATTTAGTTTTCCATTTAGAGGTAGTGATGCGGTTAAAATACTCGATAGAATGACATAATACACAGACAAAATATACGCATAGATAATATTTAAAAACATTTATGGCCAGTTTCACCACGTCTGGCTAAGAATACAGATACAGACAGATAAGCTAACCAGACAATTCATTCTGGTAAGCTAAAATTAAAGGTTCTGTCAGCTAAAAAGTAAAAATACCCAATGTATGAAAATTTACGTCAATCAAATTATCAGCAAGTGGTGAAACCGGCCCATATAATAATAGGTATGTTGAACACTTTACGTCATAGTAAAACCCGCGTAAAGAAGTTGATTCCGCATTTTTTTTAAGGAATAACGAATTTCTGAACAGGATCCAAGTCACGATGGCCAACCAACCTACTCCAACTATTTTTCGTTTTTCATTTCAAGTTGAATAACAACTCCTAACACTCAACACGTACTAGATATCAATATAAACTGTGCAATACAACACGGGTTCACCTGTACATTGATTACGACCTTCCAATGATAAGCGCACCACCAGCCATCATTACCGTCCGTCTGAACGCGATGGGGGCGGCTAATGACACCGTATAATCGTAGGTAATGCGGGTCAAGACCGTCCGTTTTCTATATTACTGATCCCATTCTTTATTGTATAATGTATAATGATCGTGGCTATTAGTATTGTGTGAATGCTAAATGTTCGGAATGCTTATAATTGTAAGTTTATGCATTAATTATTAAGCGCTATTGTGCTTTTTGTAGCATTAATTATTATGATCACACGAATGAATTGTATACACATTGTGTTAAGAAAATATTTTTTAAATTGTTTGTTTCAATAAGTCTATTTGAATTTTCTTATTTACTACACAAGCATAAAGCACTATATCATAGCGCTTTTATTTATCTTACTATGAGCTGTTCCATTGAAAACATCAGTAGGTAATTTGGTTTCAATATTTTCTAAGCATTCCATGAAAAATGTAGAGAACATTTACATAATAAATTTATTTTGTCATAAGTTAGATAGACTACCTATATTTTTATACCTCGTCTATCTATTAGCTCTACTATTAAAAATCGTTTGGTATTAAGGAACAGCTCACTCAACCACAATAGTTCCAAACTTTCGAAACAGACCAGAACAAACAGCGATCGCAAAATAAATCATCCTTTCCTAGATACAGATCGCGTTACGTAAAACATATAGCACGGATGAGGCAACAGAAGCAATCCAATACTTCCAATATCAATTGACAAACAATGCTTTACTGCCCACCTGGGCCTTGGCATTACGGATGACCGATTCTAGAGGATGATATCAACTTTTAATGTGCTTTGATATACTGTAATGACGAAACAAGGATGTAAACACATGTAAACGTTTTAATTTATTATGTACATTGTGTTTGAAGCCAAAACTTCTTTAGGCACGTTTACCTAGAGTAAAATTTAAAGGTCGCGTTGTGGCAATACCGTCATGGAGTTAGGAGACAATTTTGATATCTTAGAATCTTGCCAATGAAGCTTCACTTCTGACACATGTGCTCGGCACACACATTCTCTTTTAAATAGAATATAAGGAATTATTTATAAGAGATTTCAGATTTCATATATTTAACAGTCGTTTTATCTTGGTAAGTAGCAAATAAATATTTGTACAGTACGAACGGAAAATTTTATAAAGGTAAACATATAATGGTTAATTATGCACGTTTAACAACATTTGGAGGTTAATTTTAACAACTTGTAATGTATTTATCGTCGATTAAAATTGCTCAATATGAAATACGTGTTCGGTAGCAAGTAATACCTACCTATGTGAGAAGTCAACTTAAAACCTTCTGATTGGGCGTTACTCCTATGTTCTTTACATTATTTTAGCCTTTTCAGATTTTTCTTTATTTTCTTATTTTTTTATGAAATAATGTGCTGTATAACATTAAGTTCGGTAGATAATTATGTTCTTTATATATTTACTAAAGATTAAAAATCAGCCCATAGTTAAATAGTGCGATGAAATTTAATTCAAGTCCAATTCAGATGCTTTGTACCATTTTGCTTGGCATAACGGCGATCTGTATGTCTCAAATATGATTCAGATTGAGCAAGAACTTTTGGCATTATATTCAGCCGGCCCACGTGTCTCGACTCTAGTTATTATTGTTGACGTGTAGCGATTTCATTGTTTATTGCTTCTCTTTATCTACAGTTTAAAATGGACACAATACAATGACATACAGCTAAGAGTTGTAGAGTTTTAAAATTATATATTTGTATAAGTGACTTTGCGTAGTAGTCGGAACACAATGTCTTTTTACAATGAGTATCTACTTTTAAGTTAGTAATAAAAAAGTTTATGTAGGATACGAGGGAAAGATACTTCCCATTTTGTGGATTGGTTTAAATGTATAATGGACAAGAGCTCAATCTACAATAACAGAGGCTTTTCGTTGAAATCGTTATCTTTATGTAATGGTCCGATTTTGTTAAATTTGAACTGCTTTCCAAGGGAGTGAAATAAAAGGTTTGTTATATAATACGAGAGCGCTGCGCAAGTCATTTTGAAAACGAACCAGTTTTTATGATTGACTATAACTTGTTGCAAATCGAGATCATTCCTATAATAATATAAATGAGTGCTCATTATCCCCTTGTTGCGGCGCGGTGATGCTCGTATTGACATTGTTATGTAAAAGAGATATTTTTATCATTGCTATTTATTGCATATACAAAATTTAAGCTTTTAAGGAATTTTGTTTTATTTTCCTCAACCTCAGTTTAATAGCGTAACATTGAGAAGCAAATAAATGTAATAGCATTTGTTGTTTTTATATTTCAATATCGTATTGCCAAAACTATAGCAGAGTTCGAAAACCGGATCAATATGAAACAAAAAAAATTTCCACGCGCCGATTAAGAAGATCGATGTAAATACTGGAGCGACCATTCATTACATATATGGACTTCATTAAAAACATATAAAAAGAAAATGGAGCTTGTGATTTAAATGGATATGCGTTTTAATTAATAAATTCGATCGGCGTCATTGTTGTAAGAATTATTACGCGAAGAGCGAACCAGTTTCGAAATTCGCAATAATCGATACAAAATTACCTTCGACCAATGTAAATTCATGCAAGGTGAACGCTTATTATGAGAATAATTCAAAATCAACATATTATCGAAATTATTGGGTTCGATAAAATGATTGTTACTTTTCGTATACGCTTTAAGCAGTATTAAATGAAAGCTGGCGGTTGTATAAATTTTCATAAAGTGGGTTCACCTTTTACATTTAAAATGACATTTATTCATACGTAACAAAATTAATAATAAGTATATGCAAAAATATAGTCATCTGCTTTGAAGCTCGCTTTGATCAGATATGATACAGAAATTGGTCAGAAGTAAATGTGTGTAAAAACTTTTATAACTTGTTATTGTTAATGGAACATACATAAAA
Source organism: Colias eurytheme (assembly GCA_907164685.1). NCBI lineage: Eukaryota > Metazoa > Arthropoda > Insecta > Lepidoptera > Pieridae > Colias > Colias eurytheme. The sequence goes on along the minus strand of CAJQZN010043952.1, from coordinate 31,107 downwards.
TATTTTAAAATAAAAGTTGACGATAAAATTTACTTTGCTTTATACCTTTTGGTTCTGTGCTCGTTTCTCAGATAAACAAATTGTGATGTAATCGAGAACAACATAAACATTGATTTCGTTTATATTCGAATAAATTTCGTTTGTAGAATCGAGAACTTAATCTGTGGTAGGTGTATTTGTGGAGCTATGATTTGCTTTTAATCCGGATTTATGTTAAACAAATTGTAAATGTGGGTTGTTGAGCTCTAACTATATCTACTTTTCGTTTATTGTAGCACAATTTGTATACTATTGTGAAAGTACAATTTCTATTTCTGAATAGATAGAGATGTTTTTATTGCAAACAAAATAATATGGATAGTAAAAATTTTAGTATACTAGTCTCAGTTATAGTATACTAGTCATCATATTTTGACAAAAATATCGATTAATTTATTTTTTAACACGCTTTTTTAAATCATCATGTACCTAATTGTCATCATGTGTGTTACTAAATTAAAGAATCGTGGACAAAATCACGATAGAGCCAGTCCTTACAGCGCTATCACAGAGCGCTATCAATCTTTGATTGATGTCTTTGATATTCTGCTCCATGAACGTGTTTTAATACCGATACACATATTGAAAAATTAAATCTCAAGTGTATTTCCTACACGTACATTGGCCAATTATCATTAACCACGTGTTAGAGAAATAAAGTAATTAGAGCATATCTGTTAATGTCGACAGTATAAAACAGTTAGATACAGTTTATAATCAATAATTTCCGCTACTCGATCACGATTGGTATTAAATTTAGATTCATGTTGGACCGGCTAGTTTCCTGTATCACTTAATAACTAAAAACTGGTAGCTTGCTACTATCTGTTAAGTATTTACTGCGCTTTAAGCGAGGTGCGTGGGGTCACATTGCTTGCATCTTGTTGCTACTAAACATTTGTGTAATGAGAATTATAATTTGGCTTGTAAATAATAGTTCTGGCTACGCTGTCGCTATTATAGGTAATGATTGTTCAGGTAAATAACTGTTATAGTAGTATGGATAAGTGGTAGATAGAGTTTTTGTATATTCATAAATTTTAACACAAAAATCGTAGCTTAATTATTAGATGAAATTTTGTCATGTCGTATTAATTTAATAAACGTCCTGCTTGATCAGATTATTAGAGTAAATAGAAAGGGTACGAAGATATTCTAAATTCGTGTCTTAATAATAGGTCCGCCTTCGTAATACCCTTACGAACTAATTATTGTATGTCTATTAACCACGATCTCAGCCGATAGCGTATTAACAAAGCCCAGGCTTCTACACAATATTGAATAGCATTTCATAATATAACCAAAATGGGCTAGTACTTAATTAAGCACGCAATTCGAGCGGCGAACTTTCTCTTACAAAGAGAGCACTCCTGAAATGCGTCAAGACGCTATTATGCCTTATAAGGTGACACACCTGCTTTACATACTCATCTTGACCATCCTTCTCCAATTTATAGTGACGTGATGCTTTAGATGTTTGTAAGAAGTGCTCACTTTTATAGAGTTGATGGAATGTACGGTTTACTTGAAACGCGTGTTTCTTTATCACAACGGCTCTACAATTTTGTTTCAATTGGGATCTTACATTTAATATCTCTACCTCTTACTGTTTTATTTTCCCTGTACAAATTATATATTATAAGGTATCAAATTAAATAGGAGCGGATGTGTTGATCTGTGATGTATGATCAAACATTAAAAAAAGCAAGCGAATGTATAATAAATATTATTATAATTTTTTGTTATTATCACAGAAATCGGAGATGCTTTTACGAATGGTTATGGTAGAACATAAAACTTTGACAAACGATAAAGATTTTTTCTACCGATTAAGTTCAATTATTTACATTAGAGACTAACATAGCTAGAACCATATGTGTTTTATTTTCTAAAGCAGATTCTCAGCCAGTTTGTCCTTTCTTACTTATACAGACATAAAAATAGTCGTTGCGCTGTTATTGACAAGGGTAATCACTGATTAGCAATTCAAATAGATTCGTACATCATTACTACATTTTTGACGCGTTTTCTGAAATTGTTAATAGGAAATTAAATCGTTTACATGTAAATCTATCACTATTGGCAGCTTTATGATGAATATTTCACATAACTTCGATAATAAATGCTAATTTCATGATGTTTTTGAATGACTACTTTTACGCTATTGTTTCCTTGTTATTTAAATATTATCAGTATGGTATTTCTGTACTAATTTTCTAAACAAACACCATTGATCATTCCGCCATCGTAAAATAATACATTCAATATCGTAATGGCCATCAAATTTAATGATTTATCAATCAATCGGTCGGTTTATACGTCAATATAAAGTAATAACTTCATAAATTAAAATCAATAAGCAACTAATTTGAATGATGGTTGCGAAACGATTAGTCGACATAATTCCATTTCATGGGCTAGTATCGTTAATTATGGTTAGAGAAATGATAGAGTTAATTTTGACCAAGCTATATGCTTTGGACAATTCAATAACCGGGATAAAGGATGGATTAAGATTGAACAGAATAAGTTATCCCTACTAATATTTTAAATGCGAAAGTAACTCTGTCTGTCTCTTACGCTTTCCCGCTTTTTTTCGCGATTTTGATGAAATTTGGAACAGACAATCTTTAGACACTGAGAAAAAACATAGGCTACCTTTTATCAAAACACCACGCGGGTGAAGCTTCGGGCGGAAGATAGTTATTAAATAAATAGGGAATACAGACAAAAGTATTGAAAGTAGTTTATGAAGAAGGTTCTTTAATAAGAAGGACTTAAAATATATAAGTAGTGCATCAGACGCATGTGATTTATTTCTTTAGGTAAATACTCTCTGAATGTTTGATTAGTAGATGATTGAGGAATATAAAATAGAAACTCATGTTACTTCCTCAAAGATGTCCGTCCATAAAACCGAAAACGAAATATTTAGCCTTGTTAATTGAAACTTTATGAGTCCATAAAGTGATTAAACGAGAAATTGTTAAACCATTAAGTTTCAATATTGATTTACCATTTAAGGCTGTATTTCTTGTTGTATCTAAATTAAATGCGTTGCCTTGTAGCGTTTATCATCAAATGCTATATATGTAGTTGTTAGGTGTAATTTACCTCCAAACTCTATTATATGTTTCAGGTGTCCAGAGACATAATGGGCTTATAAATGAAGCAAAACTTGGTTTCTAGATAACAACATAATTGCATCGGCGACGCGGCTCGCCCGATACGTATTTATATAGCAAGTTAATGCACTATGAATTACCGTGATTAACTTATCATTTTATGGTGCTCATGCTTCTTGTTATAAGATCATTTTATGTTATTAACTTTTAATTTTGTAGGATAACAATTGTGCGTAACAGCGCGAAATTGTTGTGATGAAATCTTTTTTGCGATGTAATATAAGAGTGTCGAATTGCATTAGAATGCGGTTGTTAATAGAAAGACCAATATAGTCTTTTACAGAAAGGATAGTGAACATTTGAATACCCATCCTTGGGTTTCGTTTCCGAGATTTGAATTTTTTGTTTTACATAAATAAATAAAAAAAGACGTGTGGCACTCGGGGACTGCCGCGGTAAAGCTATTGCATGCTATGCCTTCAAGCCACACCTCCGTGTCCGTCGGAGTGGGGAGCGTGAGGTTTTTTTGTTACGGAATTTCTCGATTCGGTCCCCGCGCTCAAGGCCCGCGATAGAATTGCTATGCAATAGCTTAACAATAAAAAATATTGTGGCCCATCTTTTACACACACTTCTGAGTCTCGCTTATCTTGAACTGTCTTCAAAACTAGTTCTTCAATTAGTTTCTTATTACTTGTGTGTATTAGTTAATTAGAATTCAATCAAATGGTCCGTTCATCGTAAACCTACGTAAAGTGTGTCTAAATCGTTAAAATTAATTAGGCTTTTATAAAGTACATTCCGGCATTGATCGTGAAGGTTTATTGCTAATCTATCACATTTATGGTTGAACATTAACATGCCCAACACATTTGCCCCTGAAAGGCGGCAATAAATCTTGTACCATTTCTTGTTATGATCGTTTGTTGTTATAATTATAAAAGTTTTGAACGAATCAATTAACGGGCGGCCACCCATTGTCCTCGGATCAGTTGTCTCGTTACAGCGACAGGATCACATCTTAATAGCAACAAAAACATGACATCGTCGAATTTATGTCTTTCGTCCCGATACCTGCCCGGACTTGTACCTCCGCTCTGCGGTATTTTAACGAAACTTTAATTCGAACAACAGCATTGTAACCGAACCGCGCCGCGGCGAGACCACGCTTTACTTGATTGCCTCATTACTGAACTCTAATTTAATTACTCGTATAAACTTAACGGCGCTTTCTTTGCACTTGGCTTTGCATGTTGATTAAAAGGAGAATGTGATTTAAAAGGGTAATTATGTCTACGTGCATAATACGGTGCAATTAAAACTGGTTGAAACACGGAGGTGAAATTGGCGAAGCCTTGATCGCGTTGAACTGGTCCCATCAATATACTTAGATACATCCGGCGACAAGTCACCGGGTAGTCGGTAGTAGGCAGTAAGGTAAGGTAGGTAAGTAGGCAGTAGGCAGTAAGAAGTCGGTAGTCTGGTGAGCGATCGGAAACCAATATTTGTAATCACCATGAAATATATGTCTATATTTTATCTCGCTGTTAATATTAATGTTACACCCGAGGCGCAGTTGCTTCCTTGAAGAACTATTATTGAAATATTTTTAAAGCAATTAAATTAAATGATATATGACATTATTTATAATGTATGATGTATAGTGGAGATTTCCTAAGTAAAGATGAACTTTTAAAATTGGATTATAAATTTTAATGAAATTGCGAACCACATAATTTAGAATTTTGTTTGGGCTTTTTACTATAATAAATAATTGATCTACATATATTTTAAATATACTTTATACGGTACATAGGTACCTACTTAGCTTGATGTAAATTTAAAATCCGGCGATTACAAAATAGACTAGAGTAGATAATTTTTGAAACAAAAAAAAATCGCAGTCGGATGAAACCCATTAGAAAAGGAGGGGAATATGATAAAAATGTAAGGAAAAATAAATTACGGTCAATCCGAGTTCGGGAAGCGGGAGGGGGGAGCTTTTAAGAGAAAAAAATGGTTTCTCTCGATTTCCGACAAAACTACAAGTCCTATAGAAAAAAGTTCAATGGCAAAGTTGTAGGTAATTGAAAGTTCTACAACTTTTGTATTCACAATTTTTCACATAACCTAAAAATTTAGGTGAAAAATTCAAAAAACCAAGTTTTTGGTCTTTTATTTCTATCTACTTCAAAATTTATTTTTTTTCTACGAAATTTGGTGGAAACTTACTTTATTATGTCCCAAATACACTGTAATTTATTTGATTGAAAATATTTATTTTTTCGCCTTATTTTGAATTAATACCAAAAAAACAACCTAATTTTCAATTGAAAAGTCACCCGTCAAAATATCAGCTTTTTTCAAAAACTTGGGGTGCCTTTTATTCATTGAAATCTCTACTTTCATATGGTGTAAAAAAAAATAAACACCACCATAGTAAATGTTCTCAGGAAATGCATACAAACAGTGTGAAAATTAGCTTTTACTAAATCAGGCACACTTATCGAACTACCTGAAATGTTTTTATCGACATCATTTTGCTTTTGAATATGCTGTAAAATATTAAACTTAGAACAGATAATTATTATTCTTTTGAAATATTACCGTAAAGCCGATACAAGAGAAGATATAGAGTTCAAGAAGTGTGCCTGATTTATAGTAAAAGCTAATTTTCAGACTGTTTGTATACATTTCCTGAGAACATTTACTATGGTGGTGTTTATTTTTTTTACACCATATAAAAGTAGAGATTTCAATGAATAAAAAGCACCCCAAGTTTTTGAAAAAAGCTGATATTTTGACGGGTGACTTTTCGATTGAAAATTAGGTTGTTTTTTTGGTATTAATTCAAAATAAGGCGAAAAAATAAATATTTTCAATCAAATAAATTACAGTGTATTTGGGACATAATAAAGTAAGTTTCCACCAAATTTCGTAGAAAAAAAATAAATTTTGAAGTAGATAGAAATAAAAGACCAAAAACTTGGTTTTTTGAATTTTTCACCTAAATTTTTAGGTTATGTGAAAAAATTGTGAATACAAAAGTTGTAGAACTTTTAATTACCTACAACTTTGCCATTGAACTTTTTTCTATAGGACTTGTAGTTTTGTCGGAAATCAAGAGAAACCATTTTTTTCTCTTAAAAGCCATCCAGCCTCCAGCTTCCCGAACTCGGATTGACCGTAATTTATTTTTCCTTACATTTTTATCATATTCCCCTCCTTTACTAATGGGTTTCATCCGACTGCGATTTTTTTTATCTTTTCATTATTTTCAAAGGCTTCTACCCCAGTCTAAAATAATTTTACGACCCATCAACCTTCCTCCTACTAAAGTGAGTGCGTATGTTTGAAAATATCAATGTTTATTGGTATTAGACCTGTAATTAATTGAACATGTTCTCATCTATGGTAAAAACACATCAATATTAAACCAGATAAGTGCTCTACTGATCGAGTAAGTTAGAAAACAAGATATAGGGTGATATCGACGTCTTGTGTAATCTAGAGGAGTAGATATCGAGTACTGGGTCATATTCGTATATACTATATAATTAGTTATATCATAATAAACGCAATTTTTATTTATTTATTCTGTACGCATAAAATCTTACCTAACAGATGTTCTGGAAAAATTGAGGATATTCATTTATTAAAACCTAAAATTCTACATTCGCAATTTTCGATACGTTCCAGAGTATCGAAATGAGTATCGAATATGTATCTACCTTATAAAACCAGTTCATAGTACAGAAAAGGGCTAAACACAAGTGAGTCTACTCAGATTGATGAATATAAATCGATGAATGAATCCATAATTTTCGAGAATGTAAACACCGAGCCGACGTTATAGGTACATACGTGCGTTAATCGAAATTGAATTTAATGTTCGAGCGGGCGTCTTACGATTAATTAACAAATGAGTAACGAACCGAAACCATACATTTCCAGTTCAATAAAGCGATATTAAATCAATACATCATCAATCTTGTCTGACGCACGGTAATGTTAAAAGTTGCATGTCGTCAGTCGCTTTGTATCAAAAAGGGCACGAAAAGAAATTGCCACTTGGGAAAATTACTTTATTATTGACGATAAAAATTGCAAACACTTGTAAAAGGTAGAGGGGTAAAGGTTGGGTTCATCTTATTTACCTTAAAACAGTAATATTTGTATACCTGCCAATAAATTTTTGCATCGTTGTTTTGATAGAAGCACTCAGTAAAGTGAAATCGGCCCATTGTATAGTATCGCAGTATCGCGTACATAACACAAGATAGATATTTTAACGATCCATTGATTCCATCTGAAGGAAATATGCAATGTTTATATAGAAAACTCTCTCTTATGACCAAAATCTATACTTGAGTTTCATAAGCCTTATTTGTTACTAAGTAATTAAAGAATAGGTGATCATTTGCCTTGTTGTGAATGTGTCTTGATATATATATAGATCGAATTTAAAGTGCCAATAGGCAATCAGCCTGCAAAATAAAATTCTTTTTATTAGCCACTACGCGGGTTAGAATTGAATAATTTCATTTATGGTCACGGAATAATTACTGCATCATAAATGCATATTTTCATAAACTGATTGACTGGTAGGTATCTAATAATAACAAACGTGATCTTTTAATAAAATAGATTGGCACGATGAATATATTCGACAATTTTAATTATCCGAGAATTCGTCTGTGCCGCGCCGGAAACTATATCCAGTTTCTATTTAAGCAAACTATAAATCAATGAATAATCTTGTAAACGAGCATGATTGACAGTAAGACTGTTTAGATTGAAATAATTTACGAGTGCAAATATTAACTGGCTTTCAATGCCAATAAAGAATTAATATAATGATTAAAGGTTAATAACACTTTTTACGATCGATTTTTCTGATTAGAATTAGGTGAGATGTATGTTATAGTAATAATTGACTACTAATTTATGTAGTACTGGAATATTAGGTACGTAGTTACGTAGACTTTACAAGTGAACAAAAGGGAAGCAAATATTACGTGTGTGAAGTTTTCTAGTTATTGAAGGTTTTCCATACCCTTTCGATTATTAAGAAGCAAAAGCTTTTGTCCGTCTCCCTCTGCATAAAACATAAACGCATGCGAAAAATATAAAAACAAAAAAAAAATTTCTGTCCTGAATGCATTGATGGAAAAATTAGGTGGTACTTTTAAGCGTACTTTTTTTAAATAACGGCATTTTAAGTTACGTAAAATAAAAATAATCGTGTGATATTATGTTCCAAAAATTTTCCGATGTTGTTTTACTAATCTGGTAAAGGCTTGGAGCTCGATGCGTTTCGGAGGAATATATAAATTCATATCTTTACTTTCCGAGATTTTTTGGAAAAAACACTAATTGATACAATAAATACGAAAAGAAACCATACACGTTAACATTTAGCATCTCAAATAATGAATATTGAGTTTACAATTTATTTCATATTCAGTCAATTTGTAAGCGGAGTAACGGAGCAAGCGGCTGACAAATAAAAATAATTATATCGAAAATATCGAACCGAAATAAATACAATAATGAAAGCCTCTTCGTAAGAAGGCACTTAATGGTCGTGATAAGAAAAAATGTGGCGGTTTGCTTATAATTAAATGCGGTGAAATTCTGCCTTATTTTATCAATTGCATTTAACAAATAGCACATTTATTGCGTCTTGTTTATGTCACTGCAAACAAATTTCTTAAAATATTTGTTGTAAGATTTAAATGGCAAATGATAAATGAAATTTACGGCATTTTCCTTAATACCGTGGCGGAGGGAATTTGTTTTCGTAAGGTCAAAAGGAGGAGCCTCGAATTATTTAAGCTATTACATTAGATTCATCAAGTAAAGAATAATGAAAAGTATTAATCAATGTTGATTCAATAGATATGTACTTATTTTATTTTGGGAGCCTGAGCAATTATTTATCTTGTTTAGCTGTCTTTGATCGTCATAAATTTTAGAGTTTACAATCCCTCAATCAAAATTTCAAAACAAATGCACACAACCATGTGGGCAATAACAAAACGCAGATACGAATCCGTGTTACCTCGATGACAGGCGACAGGGGACAACCACAACAAATTATCAGTTGGCTGGCGACTGCGCGGGAGTTGAACATTTAAATCGTAAACATTAATGAACGAAAGTGAGTCTTAAAAATGAATCTCGTAAAAAGTCAGTTTTAGTGTTTCGTGCTCGAATTATTTTTGTTCTTAATAGTCGTGTTGAAATGCTCTCTTTGAGTTGCGCAACGCTACCTGTCCGTGTCCACAGTCCACTGTCCAGCCCCTGACAGATTACATCGCTTGAAACGCTTATAGTTCAGTAATGAAATATGAAGCGATTGCGCAATGGAACCTGCTCCGTAAATGTTGTCGTGTAATTATTAGCGATTCGACAATTAATTAGTATTAATCAATAAAGACTTTATTAGCGCAAACATTGGGAATTAATTGTGTGGTGTTGCTATTGCAACATTTTAATGGGTGATATTTGTGTTTGATATAATGAAATTAAGATAATTGATCTGTTTGTGTTTTAACATGTAAGATAAATGAGAAATGATCGTAGTGTTTCGAAATATAATTGAACAAAAATCAAAAAAAGTAATGTCAAAAAATGGCCCTCTTTCTATCCAGCCAGTCCAGACTCCAGACTAGTCATTCGGCCCTCTTAAATATAATTTTAAATACTTCTTAGTTAATAATACAACTACTGTATAAGTATCATTTGATTTCAGATTTTATTGTTGTAAGTTCAGAATATAAAACGTGCATAAAAACAAAAGTAGAAACTTGTTATTTCTTTGTACAGAATATAAAATGTGTAAAATTATGTAGAATAAACATAAAGGAAACAATTTGCTGACTTCATAGATTCGTATGCCAGTCCAACTAAATTGGATAGGTATAAAATGGGAGTAAATAAAGATAGCCCGAAGGTATTCGTAATGCTACAAGAGCCGTTCGATAAGTAATGTGTAACAAGTGCTAGCCCGACGGTATACATTTTGATAGAGCATTTACATTGCCAGTTACTGGAATTACTTAATAAAGTTATTAAGATCTCTAAGCCTAAGCACATTTATTACAGCTATCTTAAAAGATAAGCACTCTGATAATATCGAGCGATTGTAATTTTTACGACTTTCCGTGTTAGAATTTTATGTGTGACTATATAGATATTCAAGTTTAGTACCCATTGATGTGCTTTTACAATTAACAATAAATACGTGAAATAATGAGATTCGAAGCTTTGTTTAACAGTTTACTGTTCATATGAAGAATTTATTGATCAGTAAATGTATGTTTTATAATTCGTTAAAATCTTCAACAATTAATGTTTGCCGCATAGACTGTATGTCTTTTCCTAAGAGAATATAAAATTTATTGTAAATTGAAATTGTATAAATTAATTTATAAGGTATTTAGGTAATTGTAGTTCAATAATATAATTTCACATTAGTGTACTCAAAGAAACTCTCTTGCTACAAGTTAAAGTACGCTCGCATTAAATCGTTTTAACTGGAGCGAGTACTAGGGCGTATCAAACGAGCCTTATCGATATATAGGGAAGCGGTGAAAGTATGCAAGCAGGGCACAAGGCACAAAGCTGCGACACTGCCCTCTGTCCACTCCAGTTAATGTTGGTGATAGCCCACTTCCTTGTTCTCTATTGTCTTATAATACGAAGCGTATTTCAATTATATTGACTTGAACGTTTTCTTTATAGCGTTAGTTGTTATTAAATGTTCGTTGAAAGTTCTATATCATCTAAAATAATACGGCATACAAAATAAGTTAAATAAATTAATTGTTCACATAAAAATGTCACTAAATCGTTAAGTTAAAGTAACTAAATGATATATTTTAAGGGCAACACTTTCTTGATATTATCTTTATAATTAAAATGAAGTTGGTAATGTCTCACTTGTTTTTAAGCACATTATGTGCTTAAAAACACATTAATATAATTATGTTATATTTTCATATAGATTTCTTACATATGTTTCACTTCGATTATTTATTATAAGATATTCGTAATACATTGTTGTTCGTTGTTGATATTCCTCTTATCTCTGCTTTAGTGATGTTATCTTAACAGGGCGACTTCCAGTTACTCGGAAGTTTCACATTTCTCCAACATTTATATCACGTTTATTATTGGATCGTGAATGGATCACAAAATGCAGTGTAAGTAGATACTTAATTTTATTACATTTGAGTAAACAGTTAAAAAACCGTTACGTAGCGATGAGCCACATAATATAAAACTCGGATATTACGGTCGCCATAACGTTCTCGATAACAATCCACTAATTTGCACCCGATGTGAAGAAATTTAAAAGTCATCCGGCCAATTTAGCCATATACATAAGTGCAGGAGATCATCAAAAGGATCGGAACGGTCACTTATTATTTCTCAATTTCGCTTTGAGATAACGTGCGAAAATTTTCACTCTCGAAATGCTGTGTTGACCGCAATGATAAATGTGCTTTCGAAGGATGTACAGGGCTGTATATTGAGAGCTTCACAAAGAATATGATTTATTACTTCATCGGGATTCTCTTTTGAATATTTTCGGGTCGATAACTCCCACTCACGACCTGCCCGAAGCTTCAATGAAGACGTATTCAATGCGACCATAAATCAACTTTCGAAGAATTCAGTCTAGTTGAAATATTGTCCAGCGCACAATTTTGGTTATTGAGTATCTCCTCCTATATAATGATATCAGAATATAGGGTTGTCAAATTTGACATTAATTAATGGGAACCTATATATTTTTAAAAGTTTTATTTTATCAGGTGCAAGAAAACTTTTAAATTAAAAAAGTTGTAGGGTGTATGTGTGTTTGTAGATATTAATATTTTAAAAAGCACTGGAACTGAAAATTACCTTTTTTTTTTTACAGTACAAATAGGGGAGCGCTTGGCCACGATCTATTCACCAAAATTTAAACTCTCGGGTTGTGATCACCAAATCGAACAAAGAAAATTGCGACATCCGAAAATAAATACTGTAGCAGCCCTATTATCGCCAATCAAATTAAGACGTTATTGGTCATATTCACGGTTGCATCGTCTACGCGCCGGAGGCATCGTAAAATGCCACCATTACATTCACATCAATTATGCAGCGACACATTTGGGACGTTGAAATATGTATTTTTTACCGCATCTGTACTCGTCATTAACATGCAATGATTCTTGGATAACTATAAAAGTAAAGAAGGTTTAAATGTAACCGAGCCAAGGTCTGTTTTTAAGTGGCGTATGTGCCTGGAAATTCATCATATCTTTTCAATTTTTCATTCATTCATTCAGGATGGAATCTTAGAAAGAGTTCAAGTTGCTATGGAACTCGAGTTCAGTGCAAAAACGCAGTTTTCAAAAACTATACTTTTTACATAATAATTATGCTATTTATCGTTCTATGTTTGCATGTGTTACATTAAAATCTAAGTGGATTTCTTCAGGAAGAGGAAATGTTTTGAATTTCGGTTACACGTTTTTAGAAAAAGCTTACAAAATATAACAGTGCACTGCGCAAGTCAACCAATAGTCGATGGTCGATTAAAATTCGTCATCTCAGTATTATTAATGTCAATACAATGGAAGCTAAAATTAATATACAGCGGAAAGGATAATATGGTAAATTGTGAGATACCGCTTGATATCGTATAGTGTAAATTTTACAACTCTGACATTCACGATAACATTGATCAGGTCAGCGTATTTATGCCCAAGTGATGACTCTTGGTCCCGCCTACATATGACTTTTAGAGCTTATGATAAACACTATAGTACTAATCTGTTCTTTGCCAATAAGTATTTAGTTTCAAAGCGGAGACATGGCTAGACGATGCCAATGAGATTTTATGAGGTCTAGATGAAAAGTTATAGTGTTGTATACTAAATAAATAACCTTGTTTATAATAGCATAAATTTCTATTGTACGGACGTTGGGTATGTAGAATGTTGATTTAGATGGTAATATTGTTCGTTAGCGAGTTATGGTTCTGTCCTCTTTTCGAAGTCCTTAAATGATTTTAAATAGTAATAGTTATAGACAATCAAATAACTCAAAAAGTCGCTTAACGTCCTTTTCAAAACCTACAAAAATTAGAAACTTTGTGCCTCGTACAGAAATGAAAAGAAAGTACTTACAGATTTTAATATTATTTAAATAAATTATTACTTGTACAATGTAGCGGAACCATTACTAAAACACACAGTGTACTAGAATATCCAGGTAAATAGCTAAAATGTGTTACGTGACGTGTTTAGAGTTGGCGCGCAGAATGAGATTTACATAATGCTCTCTCAATCGAAACTTAGCCGGTTATTATCCGCACGATCCTATCATACATCACAATCAGCTACATAGCGAAGTACTCTTTAGAATCGTCACAAACGGCCCTTTGCGTGTGGTGTATGTGACGAGCGGAGCGGAGATTTAATACCGTTATCATTTAATATTTAATGTATTCGAGTTGTTTTAAATTTCTATTAAGCTTTAAGACAATAATAGGGTATGACTTTTTGGTTAGCTCTACCTGTTGTCAATGATTGTATTTAAAATTAACAAATTATTATTACAAGTTGAGAACGTGTTTCTTAATATGTGCAGAGCACGTGTAAAACGCTTTAAAATTCTTATGGATCTAGTTCTTTTTTTATTTACTGACTGGTAATACATAATACCTGTGATAATAATTGTGAATACGTTCTGATCGTCTATTTAATAACAACTGAAAAAAGTCTCTTATAGCTTATTTGCGATTATGGTCATTCTTATGCACCACCATATCGCATAGCGCTAATTTCACTGTTCATCCGCTACCGCTTATACCTCGTAGACGACCACAAAATGCGTTCAAATCGGCCGCATGACTTACAAAACAGTAAATCTTGGTCGCGGTCTAAGCTGAAACTGATGCGGCACTACATCAATGCGGTAAACGTCTTAGTGTCCACTAGAACTCTCGTTTTATAGCCCGCTAGCATTTCGTTGCGTGCCCGCCTGTTAAATATGATCTTATACGGTTTATAAAATAGTCTGTCATAGAGCTCGCGTATTTCATATCTTCCATTTGAAATTCTTGCAGTTGATTACGGGGACGTAGGTGCATTGTAGCAGGTGATTTGGTAGATATTAAGTGAAGTCTCTTGGATACGATTCTTACCTGATTGAAAATAGTTTGCGAAAGTCCACTTCAAGTTAAATCTTAAATTCCAAAAGTGTTTTATTTAACCCATTGACCACCGAGCGGCCCGATCGGGCCGAGACACAATAGATTTTCTATTGTGTCTGTGATCCGAGGACTGACGGATTAAGAGGTTTTTCGAAATAATGGTAAGGTATTTAAGTCTGTAATTATATCAATAAATAATTTTCATAATCAAAAGCACAATTAAGTACCTACCTTAATATTAAAATAGGCGGCATTAAACAGGCATTGCTTAGATCAAATTATGTCAATCGTTGTTATTAACACAGCTTGTAATTAATAACAGCGCGTTTGATTAGAAAACACGAAATTAATTAACCAAAGCAAATACATTAGAATATTTGTCCTATAATAAAGTTCAAGTCAATTTCACTATGATTACGGCCGTCAAAAATGTAGGAGCAAGTTCCATTATTGAGTCACGCAAGCCGCAGGCGAAGTTCTTAATTACATAGCTTCTTCAGTATGCATTAGTAGAATTTATTAAGCGAGAGACCCGCTTCGAACAAGATTTTAATCTATATCTAGGCAATACAGCGGCCAGCTTATTTCGTCTATGCGGGATAATTTTTGTCTGCACTTAATTGGTTACTTTCTAGTTTTAATTAAGAGCAAGAAAAGGGAAATTTAGTTTTGATTGCCGGTCTAGAATTTCGCTGTGGTGGTCGACGGAATTGAGCTTAACCTAATCACTCAAAGGCAACAACAATTAATCAACGTTTTATTCTTATCTACATTCTGTAAAAATAATAATTAATTAATACCTACAATACAAATGTAACTAATCTCTTTTTAAATTTAAACAAGTCAATTGAATATTGGTATGTACTTAAAAAATAATCTATTCTTTCTGTAAAGGATAAACTTCAGATTGTCCTACAGAATGTAGAAGAATGGCGCTCACAGCAAGTCATCTGAACGGCTGTAATTACAGCTCCTGATCAGTAGTTAAACAACTCGTATAAATCTGTAAATATACGAACCGAGTTCTCAAACATTATGCATCAACTTTGATTAAAATACTTCGGTATTTGATATCGAGACCACAAAATGAAAGTGAACAGCGATTAAAGTGATTATTAAAAAGATTGATGGGCGTATGAGGCCTTCAATGTACATTAATGATATCGGCATAATTCTGCAACTATTTATTTAAGATAATAGTCAATTTGTGTGATGAAACAGCTTTATGTAATATCGATATTTATTTTTTGCGTTTTTATTAACAAGCTCAAAATATAGCTGATGCATGCGAAACTTTAAACGGGTTTAATAAAACGTAATTACACACCAGATCGAATCTCATTTCACATAAATATAAAATAATAACTGTCCGATATTAGAACCTATTAAGTATACAAGTTGTTAGTTTAAAGCTATAATATATTCAGTGGCGTAACTAAATAGTGGAATCGACCCGTGGATCATTAGCGACGCGTGCGCTGCGCGTGCGATGCGCCATTAAATTCAAAACAGTACAAGCATTAGGCACACGTACATTCGAAGCTTCGTTGTACATTTGTTTGTGTTGCTTTAATTAAGCAATGTTTTTTCAACGGTAATAAATTACGTTAGATAAATAATGATGCGGTGTAACAATGGTTACCGACGATCTCGATGGCCATGCTCCCGACTAAAATTATCCAATCACAATTGACACGACACGGTGTAATTTAGCGAGTGTTTTCAGCGAACGCGCCGCCCACGCGCCGAGCCGACATCAATCACCTGGTGGGCCATTCTTTATCATATGACATTCTAATGCATTTACCTTTCGCAATGCAGGGTTAACATCTGACCGCCCGGACGCATTGTCTACGATGATATTTTGGATGGCGAGCGACTCTTTGTTTTCGTTGATTGCGTAGCTACTTACCGCTTGTGTAATGCGAATATCATTAGGTTTTGCGCACAACGTTAATTGTTCCAGTTCTGCTTTATGATCTCGATTTTATAGCGAGCGATAAATTATTATGTTGCCGTTAATTTTAGGATAATATCACAATTATGATACGCGACTAACTGATTTTGTCGTTATGCCTCATTTGCTTTTACCTTAAGCGGAGGACAACGGTAGTGGCAGTTCAAAGTATCTCATAAATAATTCTCGTAACAACCGAACAGTGCTGCGAATCGATAACCTAACCTCAAATATGCAGTTGGTCTGTCTGTATGTAAATTGAGGTGAATTTTCGTAACATGTCGGCGTCAGAGACCCGTTCATCATAGAAATGTGGACGGAATCGCCCACGCGTCGCATTAATGCAGTACATTTATGCATTATAGCACACCTAGATAGCGATTTGAAGCAGTACTAAATAATGAAAGCGATTTCTATGTGCGCTTCGTGCTGGCATCGCGCCTTAATGTTTTCATTTAAGGCTCTCCAAACTGTTATGGTACGTATTCGGGTCGACTGGATGCTGCTATGTAAATAGAACCGCACAACGTCTACTTTTTACTCATCTGTAAGGACGTTATAAATCCATTCATCCATTCTATTATGCCATGAATGCGGTCGAGCCTACATAGTGTTTAAGACGTAGAATATAGTACCACTCGAACCATTAAATATTCAGCGGTCGATCCGTAAGTACACATAGACGATAATGATGAATGTGTCTCAGTTGAATCGAGAATTTAATCGATTCTTACGATTACCTTCAAAACAGCGCTTACATTTGTAGAGGATTTATTTGCAGAAGTTATTTGTAAACAAGCGGTTTGCGGCATAACTGAAACGGTCCTGAGATTTCCTATATCCACGTATCGGTTATCTAGATCGTTAACTGTTGACAGCAATTTGAGAATGTCGATAGAAATAGGCCGCTTGCATATTCTGAATTGTTACGTAAATACACTATAAATTGCTGAAGTACGGATATGATATGATAGGAATAGACAAATAAATGAAATAAACATTTACAACTTGTAACAAATGGACTTACTAGGGTTATTAATAATTATTTTTCTTTCTCAAAGGTGTTGGTTTAATGCTTTTTATTGGCTCAGTTTAAGGATATACTTGGTTGTTGTTTATTCTGATCTGACTGGTCAGTATTCTATACATCTATTTCTACATAAAGAATTGTAATATCATCCAATAAATCGTTAAGATTTATGTATCATATCTTTCACAATTTGTATAGTATTGCTTGAAATTTCAGACGCAAATATCCTGCGCACAAAGCAAGAATTTCCTCAACATTGTTGCTATGCCCGGACAGGCGTTTATATTTTCCAATTATGGGAAGGAAATGTTAGAGATAGACTGTCACGTCGGCCAGTGAGACTAATGTAGAACTGTGAATAATATTGGATTGCTGAGGGCAGCGGCTCCGCTTTGAGCAAATACGGGCTTCGTGCGCTGCCTATTGTGATATGGATGTTGATCTATTGTGTTGGAAGTATGGAGACAAAGCGATATTATATTATCTGTGATTACAATATGATTAATTTTCAGAACAATCTTTATAACTATGGTAGAAATAAATTGTAGAGTCGCTATCAAGGTTTATTTTTATTGCAATTTTTGTTGGCGTACCTTATCCAGATTTTGAGATTTTTTTTTATGATCCCACGTCAAAAGCCACTGTTGTTAAATGTTGTTAATAATGATATTTGACGAATGGAGTCATCCCATCTCCATTCGTGTTTAAGTCATTAAGGAGTGATGGCAGATCACCTACTCTATTTTTTGCTATCCATTTCATATGACTCATTTTTATATCCACCTCAATCACTAACAGTCATATTGCTCAAGCTCTACAAATTGAAAATGTGTTATCCGATTAAATAAGTTTGTATTTATACACTCACACACCGTTTAAATAAAAAATAAAGGTAAGGCTGCATAGTTCACGTCTCGCCTTAAAAAAAGCAGTATCGCAAAGTTATCAGCCCTATTAGAGCGCGTGCGGCGGTCGTGGCGTCACTTCCTCAGTTGATCGGCGCCCGCGGCGCGCGCCGGTCGTGCCCTCTTGTAATGGGTTCAGCGATCCCTGCTCTAGCTAACTGTCGTTACATCGGGAACTCGTCACGAAACCAATCGAAATGTTTTCTTTATTGCTCTATGAACATTGTTTGGTTGAGTTATAGAGATTCAAATAATCTCAAAATGTCAAAATATTTTACTGAAAATACTCCAATTGGTGAAATTAATCTTATAAATCTTTTTAATTGTACAGCTCGCATTAAGCAATGCATTAAATGCATTTGCTTGTCCCATCATTTTATCTAAAAGTCGTTAAAATACGTAATTAGAAAAGTTTCACATCCTTAATGATTTGGAGTAAAAAATTTCTCCTTAATGATTTAAGTAAATTATTTTTTTACTTTAGGCACCATCGCATATTATATATTTTATAAAATGCTAATAATATATATGGTTTTGTTCTTAATTAAGCTTCCCTTTAAATATAGGTACCAGTATAAACAAGCAAAGAATGTAAATAAATCGATTATAAACATACCATAGATTCATGCAAATTGTAAAACCATTAACATAGACATTTGACAAGTTGCGCAGGATGGCATGTTACTATTAAAGTTTCTATTTCAGCTGACAGCGGGTATCTTTGTCCATCACGCGATGGCGCGTAACGAGCGTCCAGTGAAAACTTACAAATAAGCGGCTATTAACAGCCCCGGGCTCAATTTCACCCTGATTCCTATGATCAGCGCGGCGCGATGAGAAAATATTCCCACATTTTCACTGACTACCCGTAATTTGATAAGACGAATCATCTCGCATTATTGAAAACGACAGTATCCGCTAAGTGTGAGCGGCCGAGAAAACTCGATCGAAGGAAAGTTGTCGGGCCCCTTTTAGATTCTGTTTATGTCATGTCGGGGCGTTGTTGATTTGTTATCAGATATCCGAATAGGGACGGCTGGCTAGACTCGCGCAGTTTCATTGCAACCTGCTTTAATGTGACGTATTATTACTTATTCACATTTATGGTTAGCAAGAATTTGATAATTGATATACCTACTCATGTATTACTTGCTACGAAACAAAACCTGAAGATATTCCCTAAAATTAACATTAGTTCTCAATGCGACGTGAACTTGCTTTTATTTTTTATTGTATAATGTATATTCAGTATGCGTTTCTAACGATAGTAAAAGATTAAAGCTATTGCAACCATTTCATGCTGCAAGCTCATAAATAAATGTTATGAGAAAGCACGCTTAGAGGAATTTATAGTGTGAAGCCATAAGTATGGCATTTCTCTACATAATAACCATAACGACTTAAGATAAGCGGTCTCAGATCTAATTACAAGCTACCAGCTAGCAAACGGCCACACAGTTGCTTATGTCAAAGGTTCACCAAATTTCTCATACAATTCCAAGAAACAACTTAGAACGTTTCTGGTTCATGTTAGTATACCTCAAAATGTCTCATGAAGGCCGGCTAATAAAAACTGTACTCACTACGTGCACACACTACTGTTTCTCGAAATAAAGTAATTTAATAATTACCGAGCTTCGTATCAAGTCATTTACAACAATAAAAATATTGTATAATAGGTTTAAAAGTACTTCGATTCGAGATGATATCGTAAAAGAAAATGGTCGAGGCGAAATATTTTTATGCGTAATACGATAGCGGGTACGACGACCTCGTTCGGTGCATCGGAAGTTTGCGGCGTCTTTGAGCTAAAGTTTAATTTCTTAATCCTAATTGAATTTGTTTGTTTCGAGACTCGGAGCCGATAACGTAAGATATCGCCCGGAGGTTCGCTCCATGATTGTCTCGGATTGACCCACGGCGAAGATTGTAAACCATCTACCGTGCTTCATCAACATAATTGATTAGTTTCGCATTATACTACTTTAATACATTTGATGATATCAAGAGAAACATTATATAACATGTGTAACAACACACAAATATATTGGAACGAAGTTCCTTATCGCGCGTTGTGAAAGGGGGCTAGACGGAAAAAATTCTTACGAAAAGTTGTCATGACACTTTTTCTAACATTTACGACCCTTTTTAAACCTTCGTAATTTTTATATTAATAAAGTTATCGTGATGAAAAATTCTTGACAAGAAAGTTCAATAGTAACACAATACGTGTACCGTGTGTGTAACACCGTGTGTTGTATTTTTGCAGGTTTACATGTAGCAATTATCATTTAAAAAAAATCGTAACGAAAGTTTATTTACATAGCATCATTACGTGAGGAATTTCACTTTGCGTCTACATAAAAATAATAGCAGTGAAATCAAAATATTTTGCGTCAATAACCACAACCACAAGGGCCGGGTGTCGTCACAAGTATCGACACCGGGGAAGCGAAAGCGAATCGAAGAGTAGAGTTTCCGCAATCAAGGCTATTGTTACAAAAGTGACAAACAGGACGGACGAAAAAAGGAATACGCTTTGGTAATTTGGTGCGGTTGCTGCAACGGTCTAGTAGATGAGTCTAGAAGTAGCAGTATTTTAATATTATCTGTATGTATTAGGTTACGGATTTTTCAATAAAGGTTGCGCAGATTGCAATAGTATGGTTCCTACAAATCTGCATACTGTAGGCATAATAAAATTAATTTATTATTATTTTTGAATCATGAATTAATTAGTAGATAATTTTTTAAAATATGTTATAGATTTCATTACATAAAATTTCTAATTAAATTGTAAATTTCTATACTCTCCATAGACCTTAGCACGTATGTGGGGTATCTTTGCGTAATAAATAGTATTCGAACACATACATTTTCTACCGGGAATTTAGTTAGATTAGTTAGCGAAAGGCTTATCACCGCGTGACGGGCTGGCACGTGCCGAGCACAACGCAGTCACGACTCCCATACCACACATAAATGTTTAGATGCAATTCCAAACGCTTATTTCAATTGGATTAAGCCTATTTGCTAACATTAACTCGGTAATAGTACGTTTTATTCAATTACCCCGTATTTACTTAAGTCGTGATCGTTTTATTTTTACCCCACTTTTTCACTGTTATTCTGCGGTAAGTGAGATAATAAGCTTATCTGTGAGCTATGCAGTTTTTATTTGATTTATTGACATTCAAATAATATGAGTAAGTCGATGATAAAATGCTAATGCGATTCGAATAATGTCCGAGAACGTGTCAATTGTAAATTACTATATTTGTATATTATATGATTATAATAATTATTCAAACCTTATCCAGATGAATGATAAGAACAAAGAATCTATGCGTGTGTAGTATCGAGTTCCACCTCAACTCAAAATAATAAAAGCATACAGTGTTATCTGCGTACATTTTGTAGGGATTTTGTGACCAGAATGTTTTGGGTCAATGCAGGAAGAGTTGATACATTATTCTTGAGTTATTTACCTGGAAAGAAAAAGACAGTTTATTAAACAGTTTATTAACTTTATTACATTTAGGAAAATGAGTAAAAATGCTAAATGCATCTATATTAATTAACAAACAATCTATATTTAACGCATTTTATATAATTCGCAGGAAACACTAGCCACTAATTGCTAATGATTTAATTCACGTAAAATCTCACCTAGCTTTAAATCGGGCATGACCTTTAGTTGCATCAGCATAAAATTGTGGCAGTGGCGTGGTGGCATACGACCAGTTTTATTTATGCTGCTTGTTGTGCAGAAGCGATCACGACCAAGTAATTGATGTACTCGTGCGCGCGTGCGGCCACTGGGCCGTTAGAGTGCTTTAGAATTTGTTCCGTCAGCGCCCGTCAAGCGCTTATGAACTGTTCTGGAATGTTCGAGTATGTTCTGGTATATATGGGTATTTGGTGAAGGAATGGTAGGATCGTTGCTTTGGGACATTGAGGTCTTATTGTCGAAAAGGTTGTGTGACAATTCTTTCTTAAATTTTTATGAATATCTATTATGTGGCGTATTAGTAAACAAAAGTTTTATACGAACGCTTGTCTTATTCATCCTCTTTTAGACTAGAAACCTTACCGTAATAATTACCAAAATATTTTATAATTTTTCGTTTAATTAGCGTCTCTTTGACGCGTGATTCATCTTAATGTTATAGGTATATGAATTTACAATGTAGCTGATATTATCTAGTCGAAATTACGCAGCCTTCATTTAACGAGTTTCAATGATAATTATTTATTCAGATAAGAGAAAGTTTTATGTTAATCAAAAATGACTTATTACTGTAAATTAAATTAATCAGAGGTATATTTATAGTGAGTTGATTTAAATTGAGGATAAATTAAAATTTTGTTTCATTTTCATTATAATTATTTTGTAAGTCAGTAGCTGTTAACCTAAAATTAATAACCCTTAAATTAATAACTTAGGTAATATTTATATATAAGTAATTTAGTAATTTTTTATTAAGTTTCCATCGCAGTCAATAAAAATTAAATATGTACATTGTACAATATGCCATTGGAAATACCCCTAAATTTTTCCCTATATATAGATGACTAACATTAAACTCTCTGAAAATACATGAATGTTAATAAAAAAATTAAAGTGGCGTGAACTCGTGTCGGAAGCCAAGACTCTGTTTGGGTCGCAGAGCTAGTTAAGTAAGTAAGTAATAAAAAAATAACTACTTCTGCATCTACAAGCGTATCCTACGAATATGTTAAGATTTTATAAAATAGAGAAATAAATTAGTTTCAACCGTGTTCTGATTCAAAATTTATTATATATTTTGTAACATTACGTAGAAGGAATCTTGTATGAAAACTATTGAATGAAATAACATGTTAACAAAGTCACTAATTTATCACATACCCGTCTGAATGTCTCAACGCATGACTCTCGGCTCGCCTATAACATGCTTGTCCTCTTTATACTATGATACTTGTCCCCTTATAGATTAACAACTCATTGAAACTGTTACATTAAGTCTTCACTAACGGTCAAATAAATTGTACTCTTTCATTATTTATTACTTCCAAGTTGAGCTTTACTGGAATTGTGAGTCTGAATATAAAACGTCATAAATGTTGGTCAAGGGATTTGTATCCTGGGTTATTTCACAAGTTATACGTTATGTCTGCTTTTATGATATAAGATTTACAAACTGAATCAAAAGAAAGCATTGTACTTAAACTCGTGAACTTAAGGAAACTCAAAAGTAATCTTTGTAGGCTTCGAGGTCGAGTAAATTGAGTAACGTTTCATCTAGTACATCATTAAATAATTACAACTTTCAAATAGATTGCGGTAAAAGTCAATGCCATTTCCGTAAATTGTTTGAAACAAATCAATAGAAAAAACGTTGGCGCCTTTCAGCCAATTTACGCGTGAGTGCTCGTGATTTTGGGATTTCGTTTTCGATGTCTCGATTCGCTCTGTGAGTGCTCTAAACGTCTAATGGAAGAACGCGGCTTTTTCTATCTATTTTTGCATCCATTTGACAATTTTAATACAATTGACAATCTATTTGTGAGCACGCGAAATTATTTAAAAATATTAAAATACAAATAATACAGTAAAAACTGCTTGCGAATAACTGCTTTAATTATTAACTGTGAAAAAAAGATACAGTGTTCAAATTAACAATTATATGTACACAACATTTTTATAATTTGCAACGCATAGGTAATTAGTTAATTTTCCACTCGTAACATGAAAGGTGCATTTGAATATGACAATATTATTTATGCAGTATCTTGAGTAAATTGGAATCTAACTTAGAGAGATATGAAGCAGATTTCTGTTGAACCAATATGAGCATCCGCTCTATAATTGAAAACGCATCCGTCGCTTTATTTGCTCTAAGAAAACTGCTTCGAAAACCATAAAGCTTTCGATGGCAGCAGTAATATTCGTATATTTTATTTTATGTTTATTGTGAAGTAAAATTTTCATATCAAATTTCAACCTTAACACCGAAGGGTGGATTTAAAAAGTTTCTTAAGATCTAAACAAAATTCAGATGTTTTTCGTGAACTTATTTTATATATTCTTTAAACATTTTACATATTTTTCACATTCATAAAATAATTGAATGCTTAATATTAAAATTAAATTTAAAAGAATTGTACCTAACCCCGCAATGTAGAGTTCATAAAAGGTCGCATTATCAATTGTTTTTTGCGTCAATTGTTACCTTCTAAAACAAATGAACGTTCCAGAATTTACAATTTATAAGGTGTCCTTCTTATTACCGTATCCAAAGAAACATTGAAGCGTTTTATAACAAGATATTATTAGCAACTATTTTACGCTTTTACAGCACAACCATATCGAGATTATATCACCAAAAGTGTTGAATGCTAGAACATCTAAAGAGAAAATATCATTTTACCACTTGTATTTATTAGAATATATAGATATATCTCAATACAGAGCACTTTATCGCTCGATATTGGTTTAATTATATGCTAATCTTTATTTAATTTTCCATATCGAAGCTTCGATTAGGTTGTTTTACATAAAACCACTGGTGTTATGGTTAGAAATGTTTGCAGTAAAATACAGGTCTTAAATATCGCATTTCCCGTTGCACCTGTCGACATCTCTTATGCTGGGATAGTTTAAATTTACCGATTTTGATGAATCAGTATCTTTTACATAAATTAATAGGTCAATGTATCGGAGCTCAATTTTGATAAAAAAAATTATATATCTTGTTATTAACTTTGTTTATTTTTAATTTTTATTATATACCAAATCTGTATTCAACTTTATCATTAAGATATATCGTAAGTAAGCAAAAGACTGTAGATACCACATAATAATATACATATACAAAACTGTATATGTATATTATTATATACATAATATACAAAACTGTGTTGTTATACCTTTACCTTGTTGTGTCTACATAAAATATAATTGAACAACACTTCTAATTAAATAAAACGTTTTAACTTACTCTCGATTAAGTTATAACATCAAGCTGTTATAAATTCTCGATTTTAATAAACAGAAAGATAGTTTCCATTAAGTTAAGCAGTAAAGTGAGCGTGCTTGATATTTACTTATTTTACTTGATGTTTACTTAAGTTACGGTTTTCTTTTATCAGTCTATTTGCATAGTCACATATTTTAAGAGCAATGTAGTTTGATGCCGTTGATGACTTTATAAGGAAATCGATTTATTTAGTGCTAATGATAATCTTGCGGAAGGCTTCTATGGGCTTATTTAATTAGAAAAACACATATATTTAGAATGTTTTTATTAGCTTGACACTTATTTAATGGAAACGTTAAAGATGGCTTTTTGTTCTTCGCTTTATTTTCTATAAAAAATCTCTTCATCTTATTTTTTAAAATGTTCAGGTCATTTTTTTACGCTCATCAAAATATGTATAGTGCTATTTAATAAAAAGCTAAATTTATAAACTGTTTTTATAGGCTTTAAATTCAAAACTGTTAGTACACTATCAGCCGTACAAATAAACGAGTTATAACATTTTATGCAAAGAATAAACTAAGAATAAGGGAAAATCATACAAATAAACACGAAATAAATGTAACCTAGTATAACTTCGTAATAAGTATTCATACTAATGCTATTCCGTCCTTATTACGGCTACCACCCTAGTATAAGTCTGACATAACCGAGTATAACATATCTTTTAGTACATTGTGCTGTGTTTTACAAGTTTTAGAAGCAATTTTCAATCTAAATTTGAGATAATAGCAATGAGACGATACGAGAAGTAGAAAAAGTTGAGCAAAATAATAATTTCATTACGTACCTATTGAAATGGAAAATTTTGTATGAAATGTCAAAATATACGAAATTATGAAAAACCCTTTTGATATTTATAATGATTTATTTATTTACAACATGCGCCAAACCATACATACATAAAACTTATTTCTAAACTTATCACAATAATATACACTTTCCTTGAAAATATAAATCTTCTAAGCCTGGAGTTGTATGTTTTGAGTACCAGTTATTTGGCAACTCTCTATCTCAAGGTGGGCTTATCTTCTGTTCTCCAGATATTGGATAGCGTTATCTATCATTTGCTTGCATATTTAATGATATATTTAAATTATTTCCAATAAATATTTAAAAAATAAATAAACAGAACATCGTATGATGAAACTTCACAACAAATTTGACGAAGTCAAACGAGCGTCAGCAAAATGACAGCACCAAGGCTTAACCGTAGACAATTTCAATGTTTTTCATAATTTTGTGAATGAATTGCGACGTTGCCGCTTCGCGCCCATTGCATAGCGTGAGCATAGATACATCGACGTTATTCCAAATTTATTTGTAAGAAATTATGACATCCTTATTCTTTATTTATTCTTATCATATCTATGCATTGCATAAGGTTTGAATAAGCAAGTTTTTATTTGTACGGCTGTTTAGGTTTAAAATAACAGTTTCATAACGTAGAGACAGTGTTAGAGCATTATTACTTTATTATATAAGATTAAACTGAAAAGTTTCTTATACTCAAATAAATGGGTCTGGTTATACATGAATACATAAACGTATTAAATGAGCGGTCATAGTTGTTATATAGTAGGTAACATTAATGGAATTGCCATGTTAAACACCTAGTAAATTAAACATTGCTAACGAACGTCAAGCCATAAACAAGTCGATTTTCACGTCGTGAAGTGATATAGGTACGCAAATTAAATATAATACAAAGACGGGTTCGTAGCGAGAGCGGATTAACATAGCTGCAAAACCGCGAACTATTCAATTGTAGAAAACCGCGAATGGCTGAGATCCGTTGCTTTCGATATATCAACATCTTCCCGCGAAAGTCGGCTAGTCCACAATGTTGTTTGATAAGCTCGGTCGTGTGCTAAGTGTAGCCCTTCGTACGCCCGCGCAAAAGTGAAACCTCTTGATACTGTTAGCTTGTGATTGCTCGCTTTATTCTTAGTATCTCGTTCAAATTGCTTTTAGATTAACCTTTGTTACGTGCTTCATGTATTATTTGGTTTAGATATTATAATGCTATACTAGGTTAGGAATGCAGTCTATTACAATGCCTCTTTTAAATGAGACAGCCAAAGCAAAATTTTTATTTATTAGATTTATATGAATGTTTAAAACATATCGCACTATGCTCTTGTTTCTTATGGGAATGATGTATCAAATTCTATTTATGCATTTCTAGTTTCTAAATACGATTATGTTGATTATACACATATAGTTGCTCGGAGCGCCTAATGAATTCTTCTAAGGCAATATTCAATATTCAGTATTTACAAAATTGTAAACCTGCATTCATTAATATTTAAAGTTAATTACTTTTTAATATGTTTTTTTCAAAACTGTTAAAAACGAACGGGCTTCAAATTTCTTCTCAATTGTTTTTCTTTGTTTTCTATTATGTTTACGTCATTAAAAATATTATACTCTCATTATCATACAATAAAATACAAAACAATCAATTTCAATCAAAAGTATTCAATTATTTTACGTCCTACAAAATCTTAGAGCGAATTGATTATATTTAATGAACCAATTTTATGTACACGGGAAACGCTCTTTATCCAAGGTATTTCGTTGAAATGCCACAGTTATTCTACGAAGCAATATATTTGTGAATTTGGGTTGATTTCAAACCACATAGCGTCTTCCTTTTAGGATCACTTCACAAGTACCTATTGACAAGTGAGAATGTCGTATAAATTAGCTCTATTTACATAAATTTAAGGCAGAAAATGTTTCGCATAGCGGACGGAATTTCTAAGTTACGCTTATTCTACACGCTATAGCGAAGCGTGCGATGCGTGCTAACTGTACGGTTGGCAAATAAATTATTTGTAATATTAAACGTGTTTACATGAATTAAATGTGATCGATGTTTTTGTAACTTTTTATGTCTAAAATAATATCATTTCTTTAAATATTGTTTTGAGTTTAGAAATAAAGGGACTTATAATTCTGAATATTGTATACTCATATAATTTTTAGTAAGATACTAGACATATCATTTATATAATTAAAATAATCTTCAAAGCAAAATTACATCATGTACTTATTTAGTTTAAATACGTAACGATAATAATTTTTCATTGTTGTTATTTGCATTAAAACTGAATTATTATCCAAGAGTACAAATACAGTTTTAATTATTGTTACGCTTATAAAAAAATGTTGTGTGGTTTTATGAAACCACGGTAAAAGTGAAACTGTTCGAACGGTTCCGAACACTGCTTTGTGTAGCGCATGTTGCGTGACGGTCGGCTGCCGAGTAGGTATACCTACTTGGAGCCGCGATACACGCGACATGCGCTACACAGACCAAAAAGTTTGAGACCATGTAATAAAAGTTTCACTTTAAAAAATATTATATTAAAACAGCAATATAATATGCAAAGTTAAAGGTACGTAGCTAACTCTCCCTGGTAGCAGGCTAATCGCCCGAGGTCAAACCGTGTAGGTGCTCGGACCACCACGTTTTATTATAATAAGCCACCATTATAAAGTTTAGCCATCTCCAGCTATGTACTAGTTACTATACTGGAATTAATTTTATCTTGCAGCATGCTATAATCCTGTTACAGATAAATTTCACTACCCGCTTTATGGTTAACGTTATTCGTGTGATGTTACATCAGTATTATGCTTTTCAGTGGAAGGCGAGATATATTTATATACTGGTGTATTTATGCTTTGTTGTATTTTGCGTATAGTTTGATAAGGCTATTCTAATGGTGATTTATTCCTTTATATTTTTGGTATTAAGCCTAACCTACTTACTTTTATGAAAATTTTCATTTTATAACTACAAGTAGCTTTTTTGGATTATACTCGTAATAATATTGAGAGGATACTGTGTCAATTTTGATAGTGTTATTGTTAATGAGTAGATGGTTAACTTACCTATTAGCGCTTCGACGTGGTAGCTCGGTATAATCTCATTTGCGGTAGACAGTTTGGCGGCGGTTTTCGTACTCTATAACACAGAAAAATACTTTTTGTAAGAATATGTATATGATATAATAAAGTAGATATTAAAACATAATAATAGTCTATTGATGGGATAGAAAAATCCATTTTCCTAACACATTTTAAACATTATAACATTATGAATTTAACAAAAGAAAAATCGTTATCATTACAATTGTGACGCCATGCCTCTAAAAATGAAACTTCTGACGTCTGCTCAGCTAACTAAAACCATATATAGTTCGACATCAAAACAATACTTAGAACATTAATGACAATAACAACAAAATAACCGTTTGTTTTCGAAATATATGATTAAAACTATATTTTGGACGAGTGTAACGATGACTGATGAACGCCTTAATAACAGTTGTTAACGAATAATAAGATGACGTTGCGAGATTTTAATTTAGATTTGTTTCGAGTTGCTCAACAGACAGACAGACGTCCCCAAACTTTCAATGTTCAGTTGCGACAAACGGCGGTGCCAATTATTCTATGATAATATTTCAAAATCAACAGAATCAGTCGTATCGTGACACAGCCCTGTAGATTAAGTTCAAGAAATCGGCCATAGATATTAATTGCACGATCTCTGACCTGTTGCCGAATGTTCACGATCCCTGCATTGTACAAATACTTGAGCGCACGTAATTAAATAAATGATTCATCCCTGACGAAATTTATTTGCTCGCTAATAAAACGCTATCGATTCTGGAATGATATAATGAAAACGCGTTATGAATACGTACTTATAAAGTAACAATATTGTAGTTTTTAATTGAACGACAAAATTTTATAGGCCATAAATAAGAGGAACATTACGGAACGTCATCTCATTGTTTGTTAACCGTTTACTCGCTCTCGTAAACCTGGAAGGAAATAATTACTGATATTTTATTTCTGTCTTATTGTGGCTATAACACCTGTTAAATATTGGAATTGGTTGTACTAAAAACGTAAAAAGATCTTAAGCGCTTTTGCATCTAATTTTAAGCTTGCAGTACGTATTTAATTAAGTTTTATAAGGTTTTATAGGTGTGCATATGTTATTAAAGAAATTGATGTAACTGTTATTTTTTTTTCAAGAAACATTAGCAACAGCTCTACATTGTTTGGTTTAATAAGAAACATGGACACGTAAGAATATAAGCAGTTGTATGCCATGTGTGTGTTAGGTTATTTTGATAAATAAAAAGTAAACTAAAAAAAGTCTATTCTTCCAAAAAAGGAAAAAGCTTTTTCTTCAAAAACTCCATTGAAGTATCAAATACACGATTCTTTGTATATCAAATAAGAACATGACTGTTAACAAATGGGTCTAATCCAACGGTTTCATAACAAATGGTGATATAGTTATTGCTTAACAAGATAGATATTTTTATACGTGTATGAATGAACCTAATGTTCCGAAACAAAGGCATAAACAATTTGCAGCGATCATTACATGTTGGGTTATTGAAAAAACGGGTATCGTTTTGATACACACTGCTCTTGTGTTTGGTGAGTAAAGATTAATGGTATTGTTATGATGATGTCGTATATTATTACCTGTAGTCTTTTACTGATATGGGTTTAATAATTAATTGGTTTGAGAATAATTTACGCTTGGAATTGGATTTATAAAATAAGGAATAGTGATCGTATTTGTGCCAGTGAGATCAAGTTTCTTAAAAACGAATAGAAATTGTTTATCAGTTTAATTTATACATTTGAACAAGTGACTAAAAATGTATTAGAATTAGACCTAATCAATTTAATTTCAGCTTTTTTCTTTAAGTTATAATATATGTAGGATAGTTCTAAATAGTATTATACTAAAGTTCGGTATCTAACTTTTGCTCA
>CAJQZN010043950.1:0-68805 GCA_907164685.1 Colias eurytheme | reverse complement strand
CACCCCCCACTTTGATGATAGTCATCCGACGCGCCGATAGCCAAGCGGTATTAGTACGCATAATTTTGTTTCTCTAATTCGACCTACGTCTTAGTAAAGCTCAGCCATGATTGATGAAATCATTGTTTTCATAACAAACGGCGGCCGCGTCGTCGAGTGCGGTTTCGGATATCTCGAACAAAAGCGTTAGTATTTCTTCAATGAAATGTCTTTTTAATATAAACTGATACCACAAAACCATTGCTAAATTCCATTGTCTGATCTTGTGTGCCCCAACGTTATTTCCCAAGACAATTATGATTGAGGGTAATACGAGACTGTTTTAAGAAATATGAATGATTCATGGGAGCGTTTAAATAATTTAGTTGTAAAATTTTGTCAAATTCGCGACGTTACGATATCGGATTTTCTTCTTTTTCTTCTTTTGCACGTTGTTTTTTTTTAATTTATAGCCAATTGTACAATGTTAAGTGCATATTTTAATGATTTGGAAAAGAAAAGAAATTAAAAATAAAGGCGGGTTAAATAAAATTTCGGGAGGTCGATCGGGAGTAGTGGGAGGAGGGATCGTCCTAATACTTTCAAGACACATCTATAAAACAAGCTAGCAATCGTTTGTAAAGTAAACATTAAACTATAGTTACAATACATTAACATGCACGGCACGTTGCGTTTTGGTTCAATGATCAATTCTCGTGTCACAGAGCCGACAGTCCGACTAACTTTGGTTACTTTGTGCCTGCTACGGATGTCCATCGAACCATAACACAATAAGCTAACATTAATATTGAGTACAGAACACAGAGCACAAAATGAAGACATATACAGGTTAGGAGGAGATATATTAATATACATATATATTAGAATATGTCACGTGATAATTGCCTCATACAATTTTAAATATAAAAACCTAATAATGATATATAAACCTAATAATGACAGAGCAGAGAGGAAGCGGTGATGGTGGCATACGACAGACAGTGCATTAAAAATATCGTTTGGTTCAATATATGTTGGTAATGCATAAAATAAACTTGTTGCTAGACAAGCCGTTACTCACCTTGTGATGTGCCAGCGATGTTGTCAGTCAGGGGACTCTGCAGACCTGAAATTATTACATGACCTCAAAAATCTTTCTTATGTTTTGCAACAAGAAATATTTCAACATATCAATTTAAAAATTCATAACTATTTAAGTAAGTAAAATACAGTAAATTAAGTAATTCCTACCGGCCAATGTAGACGATGGGTCAGTGAGCGACATTGGGTAGTTAAAGTTGTGTGATGGGCCAAATATTTTAGTGTCGGCTGGCGATATGAAAGGCGGCTGTGGCATCTGAGGCGGTGGCGTGCGGTCGTCGGCGTCGGCGGAGCTGGCGCGGGATGGCGGCCCTCCCTGAGGCAAACAAGTATTAGAATTTAAAAATTAAAGTCTATACCGTTGAATATCTGTTTAGTACTTAATCTATGAGCGTTTAGATTTCGCTCGTAATTTGATGCTGAATTGTGATAGTTAAACTACTGCAGTACATTTGATAAGATTATTTCTCGGTAATTGTTATAATTAACTATAAAAAAGAATTTGGCTGGCTAACCATAAATATAAATAATTCAATATCAAATGGACCCATTTTGATGATTTTTGGTTTTTTGAAGAAAGTTATTAAGGAACAAAGCTTTTTTGGGCAGCTAGCATATAATAATCAATAAGTACCTATATTTTAACATTTTTTTTTTATGTCAAGTACGTTTTTATAACTAAAAACTAAATAAAACAAGATTTTTTATAATCTTATACACAATTACATAAAATGCCAAGTTCTTAAGGAAATATACCTACATTATTATATAGGCAGGACAACTTATCTCTGGGGAAACCAGCCTCGAACTATTAAAGTTAGACGAGCAATCTAACTTAGTAATAACTTTTTGTGCCTAAGCTTTGCTCTGAAAATCAACGCTTTGATAAGAAATGCGTACTTCAATATATAGTTGTCTTTGATATCGATACTGGAAGAGATTTACGGAATAAAATAACTGTTACAGTCTGTTATTTTAGTAATAACAAGTGATATATGAAATACATAAATATATAGAATTTTTTATTACTGATTAATAAAATATATCTTTATTTATTATTGTTCCAATAAACTTAATTTTTTAAGTAAAAAAAAAACAAAAGATCATCTAGGCTAAGTTGTTCTTATAAATAGTGGAAAAATTATAGGTATTGTGCGAATTTAAGCTGATTCAATAATATTAAATAAATATTACATCATGATTTACTATTTTTATCAAAACAATTTTTTTTATGACTGCCATCATTGTCATAATAATAGTTAGTATTAACTACTTAAAACTAGTTTAAAGTAGTACATGTACCGATATCGTTTTGTGATTATTTTTTATATCTAAATGGATAAAAGTTAGTACTTATTTATATCTCAAAAATATTGCCTAAGACTCTAAAAATGTCTAAAAGTCATATTTCTTTGTTGTCTTGTTGTTTAAATGAAGTTATTGTTTTTTTGTTTCATAATTTAATATCACAGCTAATAAGTAATATCTTATTTTCAAAGTAACTAAGTAATATCTATCTGTATAACTACCGATTATATTTTAGTTATTTATTAAATCGAACCAAGTTTTAGTATTCAGTCGAAGCAATACATTATTCAGTATTTCCTAAATAATAAAAAATATAATGAATTTCTTAAAAAATCTTTTGCGATTCCCGAAACTTCACAAATGCTTTGTAATAGGTAGATTAGATCTCACATCAATGAAGTCGAAAGATAGCAAAATTAAATTGACTATCGAGATTGCAATCAACGTATCCCCTAAATAGTTAAACAGTTTCCTGTCTTTTTGACCTTGGCTGAATGAATCTAGTACCCGGAAGCTATCAACGAATACTCAGCGTCGTATTGCATACAACGATACTGATAATCGCTTGTTAGAAAAATGCGAGATAGTTTGATTGACGTTATGTTTTTGGATGTGTTTCTAAGGATATAGAACACTATAGAATGTACTGGGTCTTATTCTGTTACAGGCTTTAGTTTAGGTTTGCATTTTAATGTTTGAATATTCTAAATACATAATAGATTTTAAAATGGCGGATTTTTGGCGCCAAATTTTCAATTTTTTTTTGTAAGAACTATGAATGATGACATTTTTAGACGTTCTCTGTATATTATTATATTTTTTCATAACCTAATAATTTATTAATTCAGTTAAATTAGGGGAAATTAACTTCATGATAATTAATTATCGGTTAAGTGCAGGCTACAATTCAGCATAAAGTGTATTTTTATTCATTCTAACATTTGTATTGCGGTAAAAACTGTTTATCAAATATGTTTATTTACATAAAGTCTATTCATGCAACTTCCACTGTAATTAAAAAACGAAAATATTAATTAAAGACAAATAGTAATTAAGTACAAAAATGAGGGTAGTTTGATACTCCCTTCTATTTCTACCCTCCAATTATATTATCATCAAAGTGAATTCCCCACAAGTGATTTTATAATAAGATCGAACTTGGGATAACTTTATTTGATAATTAATTAGTAGCAATAAGAATAATAAGATAACAAGCTACAAGTGTCAATTTTTTACTTTTTGATTGGCGCGTTTCATGAAATAATTGCGTTGGAATTTAATTAGTAAATTATGTTTACATTAATCAGTGGTGAAGACGGAATTGGAACATATTTTTCTTCAATCTTTATTTATTTAAGAGCCTTATATATAGGAGGTTTAAATTCGAACCATGTAAGGAGGTTCATATAGGTATTTTTTAATTCGATATTTTTTAACCAACTTCAGTAAGAGGAGGAGGTTTTTAATTCGACCGTATGTATTTTTAATAATATTTAATTATGTATTTCGTTTTAAAGGATCTCAATTAGATTGAATTTATTTGAATATTTTAAATTCTAATCCCAACTTACTCTCCCATAGGTATCCACTAACAATAATATGACATCAAACATTTACAATAGAGATTCTTAACTCATTAAAAATCGAATATGTCTTACCATTTGTCTATGATGGGAGTGCGGCGGCGTGTCATCATTGCTGCGATCTATATCAGCGTTCGTCGGGCAGATCATATCCAGCGGCTCGTTCTTGACTTCATCCATCAGCCGTGGCGACGGAGACAGCGAATTCGACACTCCATTCCCGTTATTAGGCTGTTCGTGAGCTCTTGTGTTGTTCAGCAGGGGATTCTTGGTGGAAAAGTCGTGTATTTGTGGCTGATCGTTGTTATTATCGTGGCGGGCGCGCTTGATGACGTCAGGGGAGTTGTCCGCGGAGCGGGACAGGCGGCGGGGGGGTGCGTGCAAGCGGCGGATAGGGGGGTGGAGTAGGGCTTCTTCGAGCTTGTCGGTATACGGCGTGTGCGGCGTGTGCGGGGTGTGCGGGGTGTGCGCGGGGTGCGGCGGCGTGTGCGGGGAGGGCGCGGTGTTGGCCCGGGCCAGGCTCTGCACGAGCGGCTGTGGACAATGTTGAGTATGAGATTTCTTAAAGTTAACAAATATATAGGTACTAAATGGAAACTCATG
The DNA here is from genome assembly GCA_907164685.1 of Colias eurytheme. Lineage (NCBI taxonomy): Eukaryota > Metazoa > Arthropoda > Insecta > Lepidoptera > Pieridae > Colias > Colias eurytheme. Next base: position 64,231 of record CAJQZN010043950.1, on the reverse strand, counting down.
GAATGGCTTCGAACTATCTTTCGGTTGCAAAAAGCAATGTTGAATATGATACTGCTTTTGCTTAGAATTAGCTTTCGGTTGAGAAAAACTTAATAAATATAGGTACTAAAACATTCGAGAAGTAGGTACGATGATTGGTAAAAATAGAATGAAAATCGGTGCTCTAGTTTTTATGGTGTTTATTGAACAGAGACAAATGCGATGATAGGGTTATAATAAATACCAACTAAGAATAGGATCGATTCAGCGTCATATTGTAATTTGTGACGCCATAGGCGTTAATTTCAGTAAAAGTAAAAAAACAGTTACACAAGTGATTTTTAGAATCATATTTTCAAGTTCTAAACTTAGGTATCTAACAAAGGATTCGTATTAGACAAAAACAAACACAATATGTGCTCATTATTCGAAAACGGCTGAACCAACTGGGTTGAGTTTTCCAAATATTAATACCTAGTATACGTAAGGTTGTTTGTCTATGTGTCTGGCTGAACTATTTTAAAAATATTGTGTTATAATTGCGACGATTTAAAGTCGATATTACTACCAAAAGTAAAAAAGAGCATACACTGAAAATTATAATAATTTTATTATCATTTAGTTCCTAAAATAAAACCTAAACGTATTTAAAAAAAAATACACTAATGTATTAGTTTGCGTATAATATGTATGTATAAATATATACCATTAGGTACCTATAACTGAAGGACATCTGTATTTGCAAAGGTGTTATGTGTATAATTAAAATAATACGAATATTTGTATTGCTGAAATTATTTATAAAAAAATGTTTCTAAAATTGCATGAATATAAATTCTAATTTTAATGCTTGGATAAGTAATACATGTTCTTACTTTCTTCCCATTTCATTTATTAGTTTGGTTTATATTTTCAGTTTTTAGTATAATTGTAAAAAATGCGTGTGGCACTCGAGGACTGCCGCGGTAAATTTTTATTGAAATTACAGTAATATGCATAAATAGTATGCAAATATTTTTAAGCTACTGCATAGCATCGCATCGCTGTGCCGGTTGGAGTGGGGGGTGTTAGGTTTTTTCGTTACGGGATTTTTACATTCGTTCGCCGCGCTCAAGGCCCGCGATAGAAGCTATGCAATAGCATAATATATGCATACTATTTATGCATATTACCGTAATTTCTAAATTCTATCAAAATTTAAATAAGTTTAAGGAAATTACAATGGCCGTTAATTACTATAGTCTATTATATGTTTGAATAGTCTAGACAGTAGATATCTATTGTAATTACTCAGTTTAATTTATTTTTGTGGCAAAAAGAAGTTTTTGGTGCAATTGTTACATGTTTTGGAATTGATGCATTTTATATTGTGGCTGTAGTAGGTACTTTTTAAGTACCTATGCTATGTAGGTACCCGAAAAGACAACTTGTTATAGATTTCAGATATATTAGTAGACAATATTAAGTAATTTAAGTATTATAAATATAAGCATTTTTCCCGCAGTAATAAACATTTAAGTTTATACACATACATATTACGAATTAAAAAATCGATGTTATTCTATACTTAATTTTTACACATATTCTTCTTGAAACTCAAATTTCATGTTAACTTTTACACTATGCGGATCGGATGCGGGTTCGAATTCCGCTTCGATTTTTTTTCTATTCTTTATAAGTAAATTTGTATAAACATTACACTAATAATTTAACATATTTTCGTATACTTCAAACTAAATGTACAAGCTTACCCCTTGAGCATCGTCATTATGCGTGAGGCCAGACACTCTGAGCACCTCAGCGGTCTTCAAGAACGAGGATAGGCTCCTCTGATGCACGTTCACCTCGCCGTGGTATATGAACTCGACCAGCGCGTGGAGGTCCGTGAACGCCACGTCTTGAAGGACTATCACCGGGTGCTTGCAGGGTGTTGACTGGAAGAGATTGTTTTGTTAGACGGGGCTAACTATTTTATTGTTGTGTGTATTAATTGCAATAGGTATGTTTTTTAAATGCAAAAGATATAGGCACTTAGTCTATACGACTGGTAGATACTTTGACAACAAAAAAGTAGTTGTTATTACCATGAAAATTACGTTATTAACCTATTTTTACACGTTTTATATTAGCTTCACCTGTATGTTTGTTTGTAACCGACTTCTTTGGGCGCGATTTTGACCCACTTTAAACGGCCAGATTTCGTTCAAACTTTGTAGATTTATTGAGGACCGATGACAATACACTAATTTGATAAAATTTTCTATTTTTTAGTTCGGTTTTCTATAAAAAGCGTGTTTCTTAGTTATTTTAAACTATTTATTAGTATTTATTGTCATAAGTTTGTCTTCTTACAGGTATAAATGTTGTTTCTTACTGAATGTTATAGTGTAATAAAGACCAAGAAGAATTTAGAAGACCAATTTATTATGTCAAGTGTTATGAACTTATGTTACACTAGCTTTCCGCCCGCGGCTTCGCCCGCGTTTTCAGAGAAAAACCCGTTCCCGTAAGATTTCCGGGATAAAACCTATCCTATGTCCTTTCTCGGGTATCAAAATATATCTATACCAAATTTCATGCAAATTGGTTCAGTAGTTCAGGCGTGATTGAGTAACAGACAGACAGACAGACAGAGTTACTTTCGCATTTATAATATTAGTATGGATGTGAACAGTATTTAGTCCATAAATCTCATCCTAAGTTAGTTAAGTTTATCCCAGACCTTACGCAAAGTTGGCTAAGTGTAAGCACGTCAGGTTGGCCGAGTGGTCTAAGGCGCCAGATTTAAGCTCTGGTTCCCGAGAGGGAGCGTGGGTTCGAACCCCACACCTGACAAAGTTGTATGTTTTAATTTTTTATCTTATAAAATTATATTTTGAAACAAATTTGTACGTATAATATTATGTGTAATGTACCCTTACTAACTTTAGATTTCCTAAAATATTTAACTTAAGTTGACATTTCGTACTTTTAATAGGTAAAAGTGATTATTAATTTGTTACCTATTAGATAACTTAAAAAAATAAATACATATTGCCATTCATTTATTTATTCACATGTGCTATAATTAATTAGGTAGGTATTCGGTTTGTTAATTTTTAACGTCCTAAACGATCAACTCGAATTTACAGATAGGTACTTTTACATAATATTACAACCAACTAGGTACTGCTATTTCCAGTAACTTAAACTTTAAAACCGACTTAAAAACAGAAGGTTTGATTTTTTTGGTGACATTTTTCGAACATAAATAAGGGTTGCCGCCAACCAATTTCTACCAGGGCTGTCATTATTTAAACAAAAAAAATACGCTATAAGTCTTACCTTCAACAATTCTCTAAAATACGGGCTGCACGCTGACAGCACAACGCGGTGCGCCTTCAAGCTCTTGCCGTCACACGCCAGCGTGACGTCCACGAAGTCTTCATCATCACGAAGGTTCTCGAACGCGCTGGTGATGCTGCTTTGATAGTTGTTCCAGCGGAGACAGAAGTGTTGGGTGTCCACCATCTTGCTTAGCGTGTCATGTGTCCGGGGTCTGGGGGAGATTGAATTGTTAGTTGTGTTTTTGGCAAGGAAAGGATGAGTTTTAATTTGAATGCTTGTTGCTAGCATTGAGATATACACATGGAGACGACACCGCCTACTACACTTATGTTCCGCTCAACATACGCCATATGGCGTAACTGAACGCTCATTTTTTATTTGTTTTAAAGTGAAACGCATCAAATATGCCTTCGTGTGTGTTACGATATTGCACAAATAATACAAATAATACGGAAGAGCGCAAAGGAATAACTTTCATCGGTAAGTAACTAACTAGATAATAATTATTAAAACTTAGTTAGAGCAAAAAAATGGCGCACAGATTTTATTCGTGGTGTCTCCTCCATACGTATAGTAATATTATCTCAATGGTTGCTAGTTACTTTATTATCAAGTAAGGTATTTGAGTAATAAAATATGTTTATAGAGGATATATCATATAAGTATGGAGGAACGGTAGTAAATACTCTTTCGCGGATCTGAATTAAATTGCAGGTTAAATTTAGTACAAAATTAAAGTCCCGATTGCAGATTGCATTGCAGGTTCAACCTAGAATATTGTAACGTATTTTATTTGGAAAATAGCATAGGTTTCAAAGACGCACGCAAAAAACAACCTAAATTTTATCGGCCTATATTAGTGTATTTAAACCACACTACAGTCTACACTATATGCAAGCAAACCTGTATGATGAAACTAGTATAATGCAAAAAATACATAAAGCCCATAAATTAGGTCACACTAAGCATAACTCGTACGTTGGTCGCTAACGAAAAACTGTTATACCACGTCATAATGTTTTAGTAAAGCATCGATGTAAAAAAGTTATGATATCTACTTTTATACCTAATAATAATATTGTAATCAAGTTTTATAAACGATGAATAGGTAAATGGACTTATAGAAATAATATCCCACATTCTAAATTTCTTTACATAACTTTACCCTGGCTCCCGCTCGAATTCAAAAGTAAAAAAAAAAACAAAATGGGCCATTTCACTAAAGAATAAAGTAACTTTTTAGTGTTAAAAGTATTTAGTTACAATCTTAAATACATATTTATTAAAAATTTAAGAAGTAGGTATACCCATGGCAATCATGCAAGTATGTAAATAATCAAATCGCATCTATATTACCGAAGACTGGCCATACAAATATAGGAAATAACTGTCTATAATATAAGATATCATCGTTAGATATACATATAGGTATGTAGTTTATAGGTCAAATACTAAACTTCTACTTAACCCACGGTGGTCCATATTCTAATTCGTAATATCACGAAAGAAATTCGATCTTTCATTGTTATCACACCGGTCACTGGGTTCTATTGTCTACGAATTGTTTAAAAACACCAAAGATATCTTTTTGTGAAAACCACCATTTTATAAATAGCGGTAAAGTTGATAATTGCGTCTCTTGCGCAGTGTGATTCGATTCGAGTAATGCATTGTGATTAGGTTATGCAAGTGGCTTCTAAAAAGTACGTTTTATGTGGAATTTTATGATTATTATCATTTGTAATTTAAAGGACATCAAGTAAATATAATATGTACCTATTCTGATTTTTATACCTACCTACCTAATTATAGAACCTATATGATTATATCCCGTGTCCCGAATAGGTATCTCAAAAATATATGAATAGAAAAGATTCTCTACTAAAACTTTGCAAAAGAAACTCTATATTATTTTCAAGTAATATTTATTTCAAATTAGATGATATACTAATCCTCCTGATAAATAAATAAAATATTGACTTTATACTTGTTACTCAATCACACTAGAACGACTAAATAAATTCGGCTAAAATTTAGCACAGAATATAATCTGGAATTATTATAAACTAGCGGTCCGCCCCGGCTTCGCCCGTGGTACATATTTCGCAATAAAAGGTAGCCTATGTTCTTTCTCAGGGTCTAAAGATTGTCTGTGCCAAATTTCATCAAAATCGGTCCAGTAGTTTATGCGTGAAAACCATACATACATACATACAAACCTTTCCTCTTTATAATATTAGTATAGATAGGCTTTATTCACGAATCATTATTATAAATAGGCTTTATTCACGAATCACGCGAGAGAAACCATGGTCTGAAACGAGTACAGCAGTCGATTTAAAGAAACAATTACAATCTCTAAGTTTTAATACGGTTGTACAAAACCACGTTGAAAAGCGGCATAATTCAAAACGTGAAAAGTCAAACATTATAACTCTTTTATTTGTAACCACGTGCTGACTTTGAAACGCGTATTGTTTGTGCCTAAATACAAGCTTTTCTTTTAGACTCTTCGAATTTGTACGGCTTGAAAGTTTAGCAGAAATTTCGTTGATATTTTATATGATTTCCATGTCAATAAGACATTGTTTTACAGACATGTATAGAGTTATGAAGCCTTTTCAATGAGGTAAAAAATTATATAAGATAATTTTTACTTTGGAATTTAAATCCCCACTTAATGTTATAAATGCAAAAGTAACTCTGTCTGTCTGTTACGCTTTCCCGCTTAAACCTCTAAACCGATTTTGATGAAATTTGGCACAGACAATCTTTAGACCCTGAGAAAGAACATAGGCTACCTTTTATCAAAACACCACGCGGGCGAAGCCGCGGGCGGAAGCTAGTTGACAATATTAGCTTAACTACGTTACTAACTGAATACTCAATATTCACTTCGATTCAAGCAATACTTACAAGAAAAGTTGTCAGTGATATAACTTATAACTAGTAACTAGAATAATTGCACAATATATTTGCAATAAACAATGAAATAAAAACAATAAAAAAACGGGTCATGTTTGATAACAAAGCTTCCACATTCTTGCAGATAGTGGTGTTATGACAGTATTAATTATGCTTTTGGCCTATTTTTTCCATTAATTGCTATATTTTTTTATGATAGATGTCGACAGGATGTAAATAAAATAAATATAAAGTTAGTATGTAAAATGGGACAAACTGTAACTCACATGACATCTTACTAATATTATAAATGCGAAAGTTTGTGAGGATGTGTATGTGTGTGTTTGTTACTCATTCACGCAAATTCTACTGAACCGATTACAATTTAATTTAGCACACATAAAGAGGGTAACTTGGATTAACACATAGGATAGGTTTTATCCCGGAATTCCCACGGGAACGGGAGATATACGGGTTTTTCTTTGAAAACGCGGGCGAAGCCGCGGGCGGAAAGCTAGTGTTATTATAATTAAAGTCGTAGTAATTTTTAAATAATTGTTATAATCTGAGGTAAATATTCAAAATATGTAATGACGATTCAAAAGTGCTTCGAGAAGAAGTCTAATTGAATAAATAAATGTTTGAGTTTGAGTTTTGATATGAGGTAAAGTTCTGGTAAATTTATGCATTAATTACGAAATAAAAAAATACTGAAACTGTAGTAATGAAAAATTATAACCGTGTTTAGATTTTCGTTTGCGTAAAACAGCAATTTATTTCACTCATATATTACCCAAGAAATTTTTAAATCCCTTTCGAAAGATAAATTGAATGAAAAAAGTGTAAACTCTAAATATATTAAAAGCAAAAACTGGTGTTTTCACAAATAAAATAAATAACTATTTCTAAATAAATTTTTAATTTTCCCGCGTAAAAAACGGTTGAACGTGCTTTTGAAAATGTAACGAAATTATACATGAAATAAAAAGCTATGCTTAGACTACATTTCTAAGTATTTTTTTATATAAAGGGTGTCGTGGCGCAATGCAAATGTGCCATTCAATATAATGAAAAGATTCTAGGCTTTGTGACGCTGGACAAGTTATAGGCGGAGCGGATAGCGATTACTACGATATTTTTGATATAGGTCCTTTTTATTTGACATATTCATTAGTTTTCAAAAAGACTTCCTACTTGATTTTTACATTTGCTTTTTTTCTGTAGAAAAATATCATTCGTATAGGTAAAGTAATTAAAATGTAGCTGGAATAAAATCATAAGTATTTTGCCTGCACAGTAATATGTGTTATCGAATTATATCATAACGTAATTTAGTTATTAACAAAAAGTAATTTCTCTATCTTTTAATTTAGAATAGAATAGAAACACATATATTCCCAAAAAAATGATACAGTACATTAAATTACAGACAACACTTATAACTTAAAAAAAGGTTTAACATTACAATATGTAGACGTAATAATATTATATTATATCTGTATCACCTCAGGGAAAGGGATTACTGACTCAGCATAAATGTTACAGCTGAGGCTGTAACTCTGTTATTCTGTCAGCACCATATTAAATAAAGAGTCGAGTGACTGTAAAGAGTATTCTAATATTAATGTAGCAATTACGGACTAAATTATGCTATAAATTTCAATTTTATATCATCAAGAGTTATTAATAGGTTTTCACTAAACCGACTTACTGCATTTAAATTATTTTATTACCATCTAAATCGCTCCCGCTTATGACTTGCTTCCAAACTGCGTAAACTATCTGCCCCTATTTAACTAAACACCATCCATCTTTTGCTCAAAAGGTTTTTAACGCCTTTGCAATTGTTACTTTATATAGAGGTGTTTCTGTCCGTTTATTGAATCAAAAATCCGATTTATTTAAGGATTATAATTGTGTAGTTTTTATATAATAACGAGGGGCTGGCTTTAGAGTTAAATAGAACTAGTAATTTTTAAAATGTAGTAAGTATACACCTATCTATTACTAGCTGTGCTCCGCGGTTTCACCCGCAGCAAGATGATAGCTTTTGGTCTCTTAGCAAGATGATAGCTTTTAGAATATATAGAACTAGCTTTCCACCCGCAGCTTCGCCCGCGCAGTTAAAGAAAAACCCGCATAGTTCCCGTTCCCGTGGGATCCGGGATAAAACCTATCCTATCTCCCGGGATAAAAAGTGGCCTATGTCCTTTCTCGGGTATCAAAATATCTCTATACCAAATTTCATGCAAATTGGTTCAGTAGTTAAGGCGTGATTGAGTAACAGACAGACAGACAGACAGAGTTACTTTCGCATTTATAATATTAGTATGGATTTTTCAAATCGGACCTCGTTCCTGAGATAAGCGCGTTCAAACAAGCAAATAAACAAACTCTTCAGCTTTATTTATAATCAGACTCAATTTTCAATTTATAAAAAAAATTAGCTTTCCGCCCGCGGCTTCACCCGTTTTCAAAGAAAAATCCGCATAGTTCCCGTTCCCGTGGGATTTCCGGGATAAAACCTATCCTATGTGTTAATCCAAGTTATTCTCCATATGTGTGCTAAATTTCATTGTAATCAGTTCAGTAGTATTTGCGTGAAAGAGTAACAAACACACACACATCCTCACAAACTTTCGCATTTATAATATTAGTAGGATACTCTACTAGAACGTAAAAACTTGGGTCGTTTTATCAATAATAATCATTATCAATGCATTTTAACTCGCTGAAATCTAATTTTCGAGATAACGAATATATTTGGCCGTCATCTGGTATGATATAGTTCTAATACCTTTAATCATAGTTGTGAATTCTTATCAAGGAGATATCGATTGGGCTAAGTGCGAGTCGGGCGAAGAAAAGTGTTTTCTTTATATTTTTTTCTTATAATTTTAGTTATTATATTAGTAAATTGTTAGGCATTTTTTCTGCCTGAATTTAAAGTTTATAGAATCAGTAGATATTGGTAGCATTTATATCTAGATTTGCAATAAAAAATAAATTGTTTTCACATAAAAAATAAAGGGAAATTAATAGAAAATTGCTGGTATAAATTTTTTGTCTATTTTTTAAATTAAAATATCTAGAACGTATAGGATCTAGAAGTATATTTGCGACCCATTGTTACAAATTTTCATTTTTATTTTGCGTTCTGTGAATAGTTTTTAATTTCAAAATGCACGTTTCGCAATTTTTTATAACATTGATATAAAAATTCATCAATCAACGTTTTTAATGTATTTTTAGAGTTCCGATTATGGTTCTGTTCCCGTTTTTGCGTACATAAGTTAAAATCACTACATAGTATAAAACAAAGTCGCTTTCTCTGTCCCTATGTCCCATTGTATGCTTAAATCTTTAAAACTACGCAACGGATTTTGATGCGGTTTTTTTAATAGATATAAGTAGAGTGATTCAAGAGGAAGCTGTTTTACTATATAATTTATTATGTTTTAGACAAAGCGGGCGAAGCCGCGGGCGGAAAGCTAGTATATTATGTACTACATTAGAGAATAATCTATGTGCTAAATATTATAATATAGACTTATAAACAAAGAAACTCAAACATTTATTTATTCAATTAGACTTCTAGAAGCTCTTTTGGATCGTCATTACATATTTTTAACATTTACCACCGATTCGGAAAGCAGTATCTATGGAGAAGAACCGGCAAGAAACTCTATAGTTGTTTTTAAAATTTTATGTAAGAGTCGTCCAGTTATCTATGAATTTTGACTAAGTTTAGAGTTTATAATCCATACTAATATTATAAATGCGAAAGTAACTCTGTCTGTCTGTCTGTCTGTTACTCAATCACGCCTGAACTACTGAACCAATTTGCATGAAATTTGGTATAGATATATTTTGATACCCGAGAAAGGACAAAGGATAGGTTTTATCCCGGAAATCCTACGGGAACGGGTTTTTCTTTGAAAACGCGGGCGAAGCCGCGGGCGGAAAGCTAGTATGTATATAAGTCTATATGTAGCTGATTCGGCAGACGACGCCAATACAATATTATAACTAAGTTGAAGAAAGTTTAGTATCCACTTACCTATAGGATTCATTCTTACTTCTTAGACTTTCCACAAAATCTAAACTAATATTATATAGCTGAAGAGTTTGTTTGTTTGAACGCGCTAATCTCAGGAACTACTGGTCCGATTTAAAAAATTCTTTCGGTGTTGGATAGCCCATTTATCGAGGAAGGCTATAGGCTATAATCATCACGCTAAGACGGAGCCACGCGGATGAGACCGCGGAGTGCAGCTTTAGTTATTTCATTTCATAAAATATATCGGTCAAGCCGCCTAGGTTATTTAAAAAAAGTGTGACCCCTTGTATGGATTTATCTTTACTTACGCAATGTATAATCTCTTTTAATTAGTGTTTTAAATGATTAAATAAAACTAATTTTAACTACCGATCCCAAATCGTTATCATTTTGCAATAACATAAAATGCATACATAGATAATGTGAATTCTTATTTATAAAAACTTTATCTATATTACAGATTATATATTGGAATAATATGACACTTTTCGGGAATTTTGTATTTCATTCCTCAATTAGGTATGTCACGTTTAAAATTAGATTCATTATAGTTATCCAATAGTTGAGTTTTTGAGCAGTTTTTTGGCGAATATACATGTATGTATATGTATATTTAAAAGTAGGTTAAAATACAGTAATATGTATAACTAGCTATGCCGCGCGGTTTCACCCGCGTTCCTCGATAAATCATGGGCTATCTAACACCGAAAGAATTTTTCAAATCGGACTAGTAGTTCCTGTGATTAGCGCGTTCAAACAAACAAACTCTTCAGCTTTATAATATTAGTATAGATTAACCTCTAAATTCTACAAAAAAAATATATCTTTATGATTGCGCAAAATGTATGATGGAGCTTTCATTTAGGGCTGATTTTTCAATCCTTGGTATACTTATTCATCGAATAACATATTAAACTACCATTTCTAAAATGCATTGTAATTGTCCGTATTTGACAGTTTACTGGTGACATTTTAATATGTTCGTGTAATATTTTATTGGACGGATAAATTTTAACCAAGGATTGAAAAATCGGCGCTTAGTTGAAGAATTATTATCATATTTAAACTTATTTTATGTACCACGTGTTTTTATTTTCTAATCGATCTAACCCAGTGATTTATGTATGACAAAAAGAATGATTAGATAAAAAATACATAAATACACATTTAATTTATTTATAAATTTCCAAAGATTTCATGATAGAGCTTTTCAAAAATGAAATAGCAGATGCAAGCATAAAAAAATTGACCTCTAAAAGAAATGAGAGAAATGATATTGATTATAAATTAAGTAGGTCAATTGATTTTTAAACAATAACCGTCTTCAATTTATAAAAATACGATACAATGGATGTGATATATTATATACTAGTGGTCCGCCCCGGCTTCGCCCGTGGTACATATTTCGCAATAAAAGGTAGCCTATGTCCTTTCTCGGGTATCAAAATATCTCCATACCAAATTTCATGCAAATTGGTTCAGTAGTTTAGGCGTGATTGAGTAACAGACAGACAGACAGAGTTACTTTCGCATTTATAATATTAGTATGGATATATATTTTAATTATTTGTGTTTTTTTTGTTTTTGTTTTTTCAAAATGTATTTCAGTCAAACTCAAAATACGAGCACAGATTCTTAATAAGTAATACATAGATATTATTATATCTCTACTGTAGTGTTAAAAATCAAATCCCTACTAATATTATAAATGCGAAAGTAACTGTCTGTCTGTCTGTTACGCTTTCTCGCTTAAACCTCTCAACCGATTTTGATGAAATTTGGCACAGACAATCTTTAGACTCTGAGAAAGAATATGTTCTTCCTTTTATCACAACACCACGCGGGCGAAGCCGCGGGCGGAAGCTAGTATTTTAAATGCACAACTTAATATCATAGCTAAAAATACAACGCCTTACCTCCAACGACGATCACCATTGAAATAAAAAATAATCTACAATTATATAATTTAGGTATTTAGGTACATTTAATAAATTAGATCTGCACAGTACAGCGATAGCCATGTGTTATCGCGGTTTTTTGTAAATTTAGCGCTTTATCAAAAACCTAGGCTACCTGATATCTTATCAGGCATATAGTTTAGGTTTCTGTGCGATTCTAGTGTTGAAACCAATTTTTTGTGATAAATTATTGTGGATATTTTAGCTTGGAATATTATTGGAGGAAATAAATGTTTGTCAGTTTATTCGTAGAGCTGTAAATCAATTTTAGATGTAGTTTTCGCGGTTTTGTTGTTCTTCAGGAATATTAATTTATAGACATATTATACTTAGACTCTACTACTTTCTTCTCCGTAGATACTGCTTTCCGAATCGGTGGTAAATGTTTAAATAAGTATGTAATGACGTTTCAAAAGTGCTTCTAGAAGAAGTCTAATTGAATAAATAAATGTTTGAGTTTGAGTTTGAGTTTAGAAGCTTTTTTTCACGGTAATTTTGTATGTATACGTAGGTCTGTTGATGCGGCTTGACGGAACACAGTGGGGTTTTGGTCGGTAGGAATCCGACATAACCCACGGCCCCTTCCCCGGAGGCCGTGGGTATCTATACAAGTTTTCCCCACTAAAAAAAAGGTCTGATAATAGGTATCAAATTATTTTTTAGCTCCTAAGTTAAACAAAATTTGCCGGATTAGATAGTAAACACAAAATTGTTCTGGTCAGAGTAAATGGACACAACTGGTAGACTGTATTTGAACAAATTTTAAAGAAGATAGATCTTTACCTTGAGATCATACAGAAAGCTATAACTATGTTGTTTTTATAGCATTTATAATAAAATAATTTGATTAGGATATTTTTCATCATGGGTAAAATCGATCGTTATACAAAAATATATAAAATACTAGGTTTCCGCCCGCGGCTTCGCCCGCGCAGTCAAAGAAAAACCGCATAGTTCCCGTTCCCGTGGGATTTCCAGGATTGCGTCATTTTCGCGGGATAAAAAGTAGCCTATGTCCTTTCTCGGGTATCAAAATATCTCCATACCAAATTTCATGAAAATTGGTTCAGTAGTTTAGGCGTGATTGAGTAACAGACAGACAGACAGAGTTACTTTCGCATTTATAATATTAGTATGGAAAATATACCTATGTTATACAAATTCGGATTCATTATTATTATCAAATCGATAATGTGTAATATTAATAAGGTAATAGATAAAATGCAATATGCCATTTAAATTTTATTCATATAAAAGTTTGTCTGTTTGTACGCTTTTACGGCCTAACCTCGCAGATTCAATTATAAAAACTTGTTAGATATAAATGTTTGTCATCAACTATTAATATTCCAAACTTGATCCAAATCGGCGTTGTGGTTTAGCCGTAAAAGAGTAACAGACACACAGTCTTTTATATTAACATTATTATAGCATAGCTTTTACTGTCTCACAGACCCAATCTTTCTATTTGTTATGAAGAAATAACAGAAATAATACCATCTGTATAATCGAAAAAGTCCTTGGCTATTTTAATTTGTCTCTAAATTGTAAAACACGGAAATTATAATTTTTTGTTTAATTTAAAGTAGGTATTTATTTTACGGTGTAGTTTCTTATCTATAGATAGATTTTAAATTTTAATTGATCAGTTGTAAAACATGTTGAATATAATTATCTTTTTACAAAATATTACGTAACTAAGTATTTTTGACAAACTCTGAAAATGCTTGACCGATTTTTATGATTTTTTTTATGTATAACTAGGTATATATACATATGTACATATATATTATGTATAAGTGTTAGGTATAGGTTAATAGAATTTCATCATCCATACTAATATTATAAATTATGCGAAAGTAACTCTGTCTGTCTGTTACTCAATCACGCCTAAACTACTGAACCAATTTGCATGAAATTTGGTATGGAGATATTTTGATACCCGAGAAAGGACATAGGCTACCTTTTATTGCGAAATATGTACCACGGGCGAAGCCGGGGCGGACCACTAGTAATTAATAAATTGCAAAAAATTGTGTGTATGGTACTGTCCCAACAGCGATAACAATTTTTGCTATGACTTATTATTTTGTTTAATCTGATTCTGTACTAAGAACCATTTATATAAAATAGCTCGTTTCTTTTTGATAAGCGTAGTTAGGTCGTGGCGTTTCAACTCTGACACTAACTAGATAAAGCCTAAATTTTTAGTTCTTAACCGATAACGCACTGAGATAGTGCTCAAATGTAACACTATAGGTTGAAATATACACTAATTATAAATTATATCACGACAAAGTCATTGGAGACAAATTTATTTTGGTAATTAAATATTTTAACGGATTTTTAACGCGATTTATTCATCATATATTATCCCGTGTATTATCCCGACGTTTCGCGCAAACTCGATGCAATAAGCGACACGTCGGGATAATAAATGAATAAATCGCGTTTAAAATCAGTTAAAATCTTTAGTTTTCTTAATGTATAATACTCGCGTAAAATAAAAAAAGAAAATACAAATAATTTTGTCAATTAACTTAATTATTTTTTATTTGAAAAAACAAACAAATATATTCAGTAAAGCTTAGAAAAGATATGTAAAAGATAAGAACGTATTTTATATAATAGTGAGATTGAGATATGGGTGTGATAATATATGAAATGTAGTGAATTGACCCAATATCGAATGCACTTTTTATCACTATCATGAGTTTTCCTTTTATTTTAATTTATCAGCACATTTTCAATACTTGTTAAATAATTTTGATAGAAATCTTTAAGACCGTAGAAATATATTTAGGAGCATAGAAACATATATTAAAAAAAATAAAGATATAAGTAGGTAAGTGACCTATAAAAAAACAAACAATTTTTTTTCTAAAATGACTGAATAATTGTTTTGCTAAAAAATATCTTTATATTTCTAATAGTTTTTTTATGAAGTCAAAATAAAAGAACGTACCCTCTTATTATAAACTTGGTAAAACAATACCTATAGTTTTAAATTGTCTAGAAATAAAATACGTACGTAAGCACTAGATGGTTTGAACTCAAACGCAGTACTAAGCTCAAGTTACTTGTTATCACTTAAATATGCACTTCTAATTAAAGTGTTTTTTATTGTTTATCGAGAATGATAAGCGTATCTATTTTTTTCTTATTAGTATAGTCTATATCTGCTCTACGAGAATTTTTATGCATTTTTGTAGGATTTTTGTATAACATCTATACGAAGAGTTTGTTTGTTTGAACGCGCTAATCTCAGGAACAACTGGTCTAATTTGAAAAATTCTTTCGGTAATAGCCCTTTTATCGAGTAAGTGTATAAGGCTATATAATCTCGCTAGAAAATATACCTACTTATTTCTCAAAATATTTTATGATACTAAAAATAAAAGCTTTTCAGGTGATATTGTATAATTTAATATAAGCTTGTGTGATTGCATGAAACCCATAAACATCCATACTAAATATTATAAATGCGAAAGTAACTCTGTCTGTCTGTCTGTTACTCAATCACGCCTTAACTACTGAACCAATTTGCATGAAATTTGGTATAGAGATATTTTGTTACCCTAGAAAGGACATAGGATAGGTTTTATCCCGGAAATCCTACGGGAACGGGTTTTTCTTTGAAAACGCGGGCGAAGCCGCGGGCGGAAAGCTAGTTTAATATAATTGTGTTTTTATCTAAAATTCTCGAATTAATGACTATTAATAAATATTAAAACAGAACTATTGAAACACTATCAATAACGGGAAAGATGTTCGGAATTACCGTAATTATTAATAAACAAGAATTAAATTTAATTATTAAATTTGTTACTTTTGGGACCGCTTTTTCAATCCTTGGTTAAAATTTATCCGTCCAATAAAGTACAGTATTACACGAACATTTTAAAATGTCACCTGTAAACTGTCATATTATACGGACAATTAGAATACATTTTTGAAATAATAGTTTTATACTTGATTCGATGAAAAAGTTTTAACCAAGGATTGAAAAATCAACCCTTAGTTCATATACCTAATATATATATATAAATATATATAGATTAGGTATATAGCAGAAAGTAGGTCGAGTTCCCTTGTACGTCTTTTGGGTCGAAAAACATATAATATTTTAAACAATATAAATTATTTTGTTTATTAAATTTATTAAAAAAATATTACTACTCTATTTTAATAATATTTTTTATATAAATGAAAAGATATTATGTACCAATTGCGGTTAGAATAATTTTGAAATCCTTCCTTTTACTAAAGCAATAAGTTATGGAATCTGTATGTTTGTTGTGATCTTCGGAATTACTGATCCGATAATGAAAATATTTATTCACTAACAAAAAGCTATACTATTTAGGAGTGATAAAAAATATCTTGATATGGTTTCCCAGATCACCGAACAAATTGAGATAATTTATATATTAAATATAGAGTTGATACCTACTTCATCAGAGAGCTTTAAGCTACTGATCTCTCTAAACGCACGTTCGACAGTTTTTGCATGTGAAGCACAGATACACATTTATAATTTTTATGAAGGTATGTAAGGTAGAGATGAGGTCAGAAAATAAGTCTTCTATTTTTATACCTCACAGTGATAGGGAAATTTTAATCTTACAAAAAAATAGGCTTTTATATTGTACTAGCTGTTCCCTGCGGTTTCACCAGCATTGCTTCGCTCCTGTTGGTCTTAGCGTGATGATATATATTATATAGCCTTCCTCGATAAATGGGCTATCTAACACCGAAATAATTTTTCAAATCGGTCCAGTACTTCTTGAGATTAGCGCGTTCAAACAAACAAACTCTTCAGTTTTATAATACCTATTAGTATAGATACAGAATAATTATTGGACCTGTTGTCTACACTAATATTATAAAGAGGAAAACTTTGTTTGTTTGATTGTAATGAATAGGCTCATAAACTACTGGACCGATTTTGTTGAAATTTGGCACAGATAATCTTTAGACCCTGAGAAAGAACATAGGCTACCTTTTATTGCGAAATATGTACCACGGGCGAAGCCGGGGCGGACCGCTAGCATTCAATAATAATGCAGCATAATTATAATTTTAGAATTTAAATTGATGACTTAGTTCAGTCTAGTCGTTACAAACAAAAATACGACTTTTCCTCTTTATATAAATGTAGATATTTCCTGTAGATTAAACTTAATTAATTTAGTTTTAGTCTCTTTTTCGATTTTAAATCTGAATTATGTTCTTAAATTTAACTTACCTTAAAAATAATGTATTGTCCGCTTAACTGTCTTCGTTTTGTTTATATCTGAAAAGAGAAACAATATATTAGTTTTTATAATAAAAATAAGTCGCAAAATGTATTGGTAAGCGCAAAACTCGAGAACGGCTGAACCAATTTCGTGATTTTTTTTATAATATTCCATGAAAGTACGAGGATGGTTCTTCTGTAGAAAACGTAAACATGTACAAGCGAAGCCGGGGCGGACCGCTAGTTTTCAATAAAATTATCGACTTAGAATTGAATAATTTCACACGAAAGTATATTTATTACTTCATATATAAAACCCGGGAGTATTCTTGGATATTAGTAATTTGGATTTACCTAAGCTTTTCCTCCAAGTCTATGAATAGAGTTTTGAGCATTGAGATAATATTACTACGTATGGAGGAGACACCACGAACAAAATCTGTGCGCCATTTTTTTGCTCTAACTAAGTTTTAAAAATTATTATTTAGTTAGGTACTTAACGATGAAAGTTATTCCTTTGCACTTTTCCGTAATATTTGTATTATTTGTGCAATATCGTAACACACACGAAGGCATGTTTGATGCGTTTCACTTTAAAACCATTAAAAAATACCGCTCAACATACGTCACATGACGTATGTTGAGTGGAACATAAGTGATGTAGGCGGTGTCGTCTCCATATTAATATTATCTCAATGGTTTTGAGTCGGTTTTTTTTTATAATTATTTCGTATGTTATTTTTAACGATTTGAAATTGAGAATTATTTTAATAGACTTCGTCAAAGGAGTGTTTTGGTTTTTAATCGATTTCATACTTTATAAGATTTTTCTAAAATATGCAATTAATGTTTAATTCGATTTTGCTTATTGTTAAAATGCAGTATTGATTAATATCTGGGTCAAGTATAATAGATATCGATTGTTACTTTTAGAAAAGTCAGCAATTTTATTAATAGTCCATTTATTATGTTATATTGTATGAATGTCATTGTGAAATAAGGAAAACGGTCATAATAAAATTCCACTAGGTATGTGCAATTTTTAGCTTTCAAATTATGTATCGCGTCTGATATACCTAGAAATGTGTATGATTGGTTATTCTTTGTGAATGAGATTTTGCACATTGATAGTTAGGACAATTGATTAATGATTTGACATCATTTTTAAATATTCAATTTTATTTAAATATTGCCTTTCCTTTCGTGTTATATTTATTTAAATTTTATAGGATATAAAATCAAACAGGGCATTTTGTCTATTGCCTATTCTATACATATTTTCGCGACTTTAATCATTAAAAAAGACAATTGCTCGTTTTAGCACATTCTTTACCTTGCATCATAAGCATTTATTATAATAATACCTAGGTGTATGGCGTTCGATACCGGATTTAAAATAATAATTATATTCAAAACTAGCGGTCCGCCCCGGCTTCGCCCGTGGTACATAATATTTACGTTTTCTCTACATAAGAACCATCCTCGTACTTCAAGGAATATAATAAAAAAAGAATTATCGAAATCGGTTCAGCCGTTCTCGAGTTATGCGCTTACCAACACATTTTGCGATTCATTTTTATATATAAAGATAAGAAGATAATAATTTGACAGATTGCTCAAATTTCGTAAAGAAAATTTATCAGTGAAATAGATGTGAAATCCATCCCCATACTCACAAGGAAACACATCAAAATACATCATTAAAAACAACCCCTAAAGCCTAATTTATCTAAACATAATCCATGTAACAATAATCACTTCAAACGTACGAACTAGTCCAACAAAAGCTTCACCTAGCACATAAGCCTCAGTTACGTAATCCTACGAAGCCTCCATTCACACATACACCACACTCACACATAGAACATAGACCCGCGATTGGCCCACTTTTACTTTCATTTGAAGCCTACATATTTGAAATTCCACACACTCGCCGGGGATTGGTCACTCGCTGTGTGACCTTGGACGCGATTGGTCGAATGCCGCCCATGTATTTCTTGTTTACGGAAATAAAACACATATTTCCTGTCCTTGAGGTGTAGGTATTCGTAACCTTTGATACCTAACGTTAGAGGGCACATGTAATTTGTAATTTACGTGTGACGTTTTATGGTTTAAAATTAAGTGAAGCAATGATTTTTATTAACGACTCTCTTGATTACATTGTGCGAAAACCTAAGGTTTGAATTTATTATAAGTAAATAATAAATAGTTCCCTGTTAAAGAAGCTTATACGAAAAGCTATGAAGCTTTTATATATAAATCGTTCTATTACAACGTTTTAGCTTGTTATATTATTGAATATGCCTTCTTCATATGGAAATAGCTAAAACATAATTCAGAAACTTATGAGTAGATTAATCAATTCAATGCGGAATTAAAAATAATCAAGGAGATTATAAACTATTAAAACCTTCTGGCAAATAAACTTACGATTAAGCAATTTTCAAATAACTTCTATAAAAGTATTTAAAACAAAACAATGAAAAAAGTAGGTAATTTTCAACAGAACGTACATTGTATACAAAAACTAAAGTTCAAAAAACGCAGTGTATAAGCATTGTTTAGAGTACATTGCTCCTGAAACATCGCTCCAATGTGCGCGCCATCTTATCGGACAAACAATGAATCGTTTATTTTTCATAACCTCGCAAATTTTAAAATGTCACTAACTACTGATCTAAATTCGTTTATAGGATGATAATTGTTATCTAGTTCCACACGATTAGGATTATTTAATTTAACCTTGCAGTGTGTAGTTTTATTCCCTCATTACGAATGTCAACATTGACAGTTCGTTTTGCCGCCAAATTTCCTGTCAATGTCACGTTTGGTTCGTGCTAGGAAAGAGGACAAGGTTTTACATTCACGTCACTTTTCTTATTTTTTCAGCGCTGTATTTTATAATTACATTGATAAACAATTAAGAATGAATTGTAGTTTAATAAATTAAAATGTAGGTTAATAAAAAAATGATTTCTTTAGCGATTAAAATAGTTAAAATAAGTTGGCAGTTATGAAAATACTAGGAAAATGATTAATTAGCGCGGGAGTAAAAATAAATAGTTGAGATAAAGAGCAATACAAAAGTTTATTATGTAAACTAGATAAATCCTTCCTTATGTACAAGTTCCTTCACCCGGTCAACGACTTTGTTGATATTTTTATTATTTTTTAACATCTTCTAAGCGTAAATATGGGTGTATATTTTTCTCTAGTTTCCTACGCTTTATAAGTTAATACTAGATTTCCGCCCGCGGCTTCGCCCGCGTTTTCAAAGGAAAACGCGCATAGTTCCCGTTCCCGTGGGATTTCCGGGATAAAACCTATCCTATGTGTTAATCCAAGTTACCCTCTATATGTGTGCTAAATTTCATTGTAATCGGTTCAGTAGTTTTTACCGTGAAAGAGTAACAAACATCCATACATCCATACATCCATACATCCATACATCCTTACAAACTTTCGCCTTTATAATAGTATTAAGATTTACTTTAAGAAAATATGCTTAATAATAAAATAGATATTGGAATATTTTGTTATATAATTAAAAATTTCGTCTTTTTGTTACAGCGGTTAATGAAAGGGCATTGAACCTTCGTGGTTTTGATTCCTCCTAAAGCTCATACTTGCATCTTGATCATGCACCTATCCCTCAAGATATTCGTGAAACAGACATTAATGCACTATAACAGATTCTCTTTATTTTATTACAGCTTGTCTACAGGTTGACCCTATCAAAACTCTGGTTTCCCTTCAAAACGTATAAATCTTTCGTCTTTTTTTTTACCCTATCAATCTGTCAAATTCATCCAAATCGGTAGAGCCGTTTTTACCTTCTTAGGCGATAAACATCTAAGCATTCTATAGCGTTTTCAAACAATGAAATATCGTCAAAATTATAAAAATATCGAGTCCTAAATATAAACTTACTGAGAGTGACCTAAATAGTACTTAAATTAAAAATTTCTGTTTTCTAGTGACGTGCCAAATAAAAATGGAAAACGATAATTTTTAAAACACGTCGCATTTTATATTTGCGCACTTACCATACAGATAGACGTTTGCCTATGTTTGATGGGCTAATATTTATTTGGTGTATTAAAAACGCGATAACTGCAACACTAGTGATGTGCAGTGTTACGATAAAATCGTACTTATTATTTGATTATTATGTAAAGATGTTTTAGTTGTATGTGGGTTTGATTTATTTATTCGGCTACTATAGTTTATTATTTATATTTAATAAATTGTATTCAATTAATTATTGTTTTAAAGTTATATCGAAGCTTTATTTATTTTGAACAATTATTATTCTAAAAGTTATATCAAATTTTAAACCTTCTATTATACATTCATGACATCAACATAAATACTTAAATTCCTGTATCACTATCTTTGAACTCTATAAATTCCAGCTTATCAGCGCAAGATGCAGTAATCCTTTTATCGATAATCGATACAATTCACGTCACATCACTAACCTAGGGCAGGGCAGTTATCAGTAGATTGCGAATATAAGAATATATATGATAAGGTGTGCCGAATTACTAGCTTGTTATTTAGAAAAACTAGAACACGTGTAAAAATCAGGAAATAGACAAAACCTATGTTTGATAATAATACTTTTATTTTTCATATTTATTAAACAAATGAATGTATATTCTACTAGTTTTTGCATGTGGCTTCGCTCGTATTTGAATTGTAAATCTAAACTATTTACGAAACCGCATGGAGACACAAAAAATCATTAAAATCGGTCCAGCGGTTTGAGAGTTAATGTGACAAACAGACAAAGACAATAAAAAATATTTTACTTTTATCTCTTTTTTGTTTGTTTTGTATAAACTCTGATTGAAAAAAACTTTAAATGGCCTATAATAATGAAAAAATGCTAAAGTCGGAAAAAAATTTGTAGTTTACTGGTTATCTCTTACAAATAAAGTAAATCCAGTTTTATTGTAAGTTACATAGCTTATGTTATAAAGTTATATTAGTGTAAGATATTGCATTATTTTATTTACATGCATTATTGTTGAGCCGTTTAGATGAATGAAAAATGGTTTTGATTTTAATAAGATAATTAAAAAAATTAATCGATAACAAATAATTAGATTAATATTATTTAATAATTTAAATATTTATATGAAACTAGCGGTCCGCCCCGGCTTCGCCCGTGGTACATGTTTACATTTTCTCTACATAAGAACCATCCTCGTACTGCAAGGAATATAATAAAAAAAGAATTATCGAAATCGGTTCAGCCGTTCTCGAGTTATGCGCTTACCAACACATTTTGCGATTCATTTTTATATATAAGATGGTGTTTTATTATAACTTATGGTAGTGAATTGTGTATTTTGACATTTTTTCTTGTCTTTATGACTCTTTTCTTTTTCAGCCGAAACTTTTATATATTTTTATATTCTCCGCAAAATATAACAATAGGAGTCAGGTGACTAGCATAGTATAGAATTGCCAAATGAATATCATATGCGTCAATATCCGTCTTTGTTTATTATATTTGATCCGTGGCTATGTACGTCCGGACTTTTTACAAACATTCATAGATGGTACGAAATCTTGATGTTTTTGACTGAAGTGTATCTAAAAATCTAGTATTTCAGCCAAAAAATACGAAAAATAATCCTATTATATTTTTATTTTGTGTAAAATTTAAAATTAATTTGTGTTTTATGTTCAAAAATACGGCTTATAGAAAACAGTGGATTCTATTGAGAGTAAGAAAATTCCTAGGATCTACTATTTCTTACTTACTTACTTATTTAGAACGAAATAATAGCTTAAACTTTCAATATTGATACTTAAGTTACTACTTACTATTAAACCTCATTAAAACAAGAAAAAAAATAACGAGAACAATAAAAATCTAACACAGCAAGTCATTGTTGCTTTTCTAAAAACAATTGCTTCAGAACAATTTATTCCTATTGTTAAAGCAAAATGAACCTTATTCCATTGTAATACGGTAATGTATTTGCAAGTAAAATATAATTGATGTGCGAACACATCGTTCTTATTATATTGGTTAAGTCTAATTTACTTGGAAAATGATTCAGAATAACTAAACAATGTTCGTTTGTTTGGTTGTGCAATTGTGAACTTTTGGGAGGTCCCAGGTTCGATTTGTGATGAAAAAATGTTAGATATCAAAATATATAAAGATATGTTTAATTTTTCGTAATTATTTTTTTATTTAATTTGAGTCTACGCAAAATGATGGTCACACTATTTATCAATTTTGGAAAAAAAT
The DNA here is from genome assembly GCA_907164685.1 of Colias eurytheme. NCBI lineage: Eukaryota > Metazoa > Arthropoda > Insecta > Lepidoptera > Pieridae > Colias > Colias eurytheme. The sequence goes on along the minus strand of CAJQZN010043950.1, from coordinate 40,490 downwards.
CTTAATAAACGTATAAATCTAAATATTTTAAATTGGATTAAAAATAATAGAAAATAATAGCCAATTTAGTTACAAAGTTATTTTTATGTTTTTCCTTCATTTTAAAACCACAATAGGTAGTCCAGACGTTTTTGAGATAAAGTAAGTCAAACGAACAATTTCAGTTTAGTATACTTTGTTAAATATCTTGGCATTATATTGCTACTTATAAATTATATTGTAATGCTTAATTAATTATTCATTGAATTTGCGCCAAGTCGCGTTCTAGCATACATTCCTTACCAATCAGGGTTGCCTGGAAGAGATTGCTTTTAAGCAATAAGGCCGCCTTTTAGTACGTATGTGCCGTGTGTTTTCATTGTATCTTAATTGTAATTATAGTATAGCTTATTTATGTTTGGTATATTATGTACAATAAAGAATAAATAAATAAATAAAATAAATATAATTTTAACTATTTATATAGTTAGCCTTGATTTTGTTTTAAAAGTAAAAAAAAAGTGAAGTCCCATGTCCCCTAGTGGGGTAAGGGGCAGATGCATTATACATCTGTTTCGCTGATCGATTTTCTTTAGGGTCAAGTAGGTGATCAGCCTTCTGTGTCCTACTCTGGTAGGTCTTGGTCTGCCAAGAAATTTTTTTTTCTTCGTCTTCACCGGGAATCGAACCCAGGACAGTTGTTTTATATAAAAACAAAAAATAAATAAATTTAAAATAATAAAGCTGAAGAGTCTGTTTCTTATAAAAATATTCAAAGAAAATTTAATTGTTAATAGTAACTATAGTCAGCTGTTTCACAATCTTTGTTAGAATTAACGCTGTAGGTGGTCATGAGAATTTACTAAGTATTATATTTATATATATTGTATTATATTTATTATATGACATGTTAAAAAGAGCAACTATGGAGTTTCTTGCCGGTTCTTCTCCGTAGATACTGCTTTCCGAATCGGTGGTAAATGTTAAAAATATGTAATGACGTTTCAAAAGTGCTTCTAGAAGAAGTGTAATTGATTAAATAAATGTTTTGGTAAATAATATAGTATGTTGGGACGATTCATTACCAGTGTATAGGTAATATAGTTATCTATACTAATATTATAAAGCTGAAGAGTCTGTTTGTTTGAACACGCTAATCGCGCTAATCTCAGGAACTATTGGACCGATTTGAAAAATTATTTCGGTGTTAGATAGCCCATTCATCGAGGAAGGCTTATAGGCTATAATATCATCACGCTAAGACCAACAGGAGCGGAGCCACGCGGATGAAACCGCGGAGCGCAGCTAGTAAAATAATATAATCTTTATTTATGTGTGTCTTTGGAAATATGTAACTCTTTTCAATATTCATAAAAGAATAGATTAATAAATTAATAAAATTTATATACGGAACCGAAAGTTTTTATTTATAATACCATAATGTTCATATTTTTATAAATAAAACAACCATAAATGTATCGAACGTTACATCCATATACGGGTATATCAATTACTAAATTTGGATATAAATATTAAATGTTCAGAAATTTAGTTGTGTTATCACTAAAACTGCGTTGAAATCCACATGTATCGTAGTTTTTAGTTTCCTGTTTAGGTTTCTGTCTAGTCAGATAGTGCTTACAGTCGCGTACATAAGCGTCTACGTTTAATTCATTATTTTATATATTTACTAGCGGTCCGCCCCGGCTTCGCCCGTGGTACCTACATGTTTAAACTATCGTATCTCCCAAGTTGGATCGAACTGCACATGGTGTGCGAATTTTATTATAATCGGTTAAGTGGTTTAGGAGTCCATTGAGGACAAACATTGTGACGATTATTAAAAATATATGCTTTTATAATTAAAAATTTATTCTGTATTTTGTTACTTGTATTAATAATTAAAATTTATTATTTTGTTACTTATATACCTACTCTTACGTTACGTTACTTAAGATCTTTTAATCTGGTTCTTGATCTTTAAAAGCGTATGAAATATAAGAATGTTGGTAACTTTTCATTATACATATATCTTCTTATCTTCTTATATATAAAAATGAATCGCAAAATGTGTTGGTAAGCGCATAACTCGAGAACGGCTGAACCGATTTCAATAATTCTTTTTTTATTATATTCCTTGAAGTAAGAGGATGGTTCATATGTAGAGAAAACGAAAATATTATGTACCACGGGCGAAGCCGGGCTGGACCGCTAGTATTTTATATATTTGAATTGATTCAGTATATAGTATATATAGTTTGATTAGGAAAACATGGAATTAAATTTATTAATATACTACATAAAAAATAGGTAATTAAATATTGAATATTAATAATTATTTCACGACTGTACTCTTGTATTCGGTAATGAGGTTTTTGAGGAAAATTAACATAATAGTTAAAATTATTACTCATCGGATAAATATATTTAACGTTATAATTCATTTTCGCTGCATTCTGCATGAATATTGAAAACTAGCTTTGCGCCCGCGGCTTCGCCCACGTTTTCGAAGAAAATCCCGCATAGTTAGCGTTCCCGTGGGATTTCCAGGACAAATCTATCCTATGTGTTAATCCAAGTTACCTTCTATATGTGTGCTAAGTTTAATTGTAATCGGTTCAATAGTATTTGCGTGAAAGAGTAACAAACATACATACATACACATAGGTCCTCACAAACTTTCGCACTTATAATATTAGTAGGATTTATCTACTAACAGAAACTTAAACATATATATTTATTAAATTCGTTTTCTGTTAAGAGCTCTATAGAGTTCAGATTGACAGTACCTATTGGTCATAATAAATAAATGACTATCACTCTGTTATAGTTTCATTAATATACATAGAGCATTTAAGTTGTTGAAGGTACCTATTCATTCACATTATAATATAATTTTAGTTATTGTGAGTAGGCAAGTAAATAAAAAAAAATGTAAAAAAGTGCGTTTAAATTGTAAAATGTTTTTAAAACGATCCTGTAATATTTATATGAACATAATAAATCTAAATGTATTTTGAGGCTTGTCTTCTCCAATTTCCCGTCAAGCACAACTTATAAGAAACTTATATAAATTATAAGATACCTGAAAATTGCGTAACCTACTTTTTTAACTTCCCTTGCGAACGAACTTAGGTTTTTTTCTTTATAAGGCTAATAATTTACTAATTCTTGTTGTTAATATGATTTCTAAACTTGTTGTAACTTAATATATATTCTTAGGTTTAAGATTTCGTTTAAAAGTGCTTTTGAATCGTCAAAATCACAGACATGTGTCAAAATACAGGAAGAAATAAGTTACCGCCGGTTTAAAAATCTATAAAAAATATTAATGTAACTTTTTTCGTTATATTTATCTCAAGTATTTAGGTAATATACTTACCTATAATATACTAGCTTTCCGCCCGCGGCTGCGCTCGCGTTTTCAGAGAAAACCCCGCATGGTTCCCTTTCTCGTGGGATTTCCGGGATAAAACCTATCCTATCTCTCAAGTTGGATCGAACTGCACATGGTGTGCGAATTTTATTATAATCGGTTAAGTGGTTTAGGAGTCCATTGAGGACAAACATTGTGACACGAGATTTATATATATTAAGATTACATATAAGGATTACTGTTATGTACAAAGTTGTGTAAATAAACAATATTTATATCTTCAGTTTTTCATCAGAAAAAACAATTAAAACCGATAGATTAGAGCTTAGCGAAGGCATACGTTACTTTTTTTTGTAAAAACAAGACCTGAAGGGTTGCAATGGAGGGTGGAAGCGTGTGGGGAATTAATGCCCTGTAACATACTATTATATAGTATAATCTACTAGCTTTTGGCCCGCGGCGTCGTCCGCGTGTTTAAATGATTTTCCCATGGGAATGAGATGTTTTAATGCGGTCAAAAGTAGCCTATATCTCGGTCTAGCCTAACTATCTGCAACCTCGTCTAAAAATCGTATCATATAATTGATCCGATGCGACGTGATACATAGACAAACAAAGAAACAAACTTTCGCATTTATAATATTAAGTAAGAGAGTAAGGTAATAAGACCTTATTTAAACTCAAGCAGGTACTAATAGATTATAATTATGAAGCCTGTTAATTCGTAATATTAAAAGTTGCATTAAAATTTAATTCAATATTTAAAATTAAACTCGACACCGCGGTGCAATATGACCTTACTCGGAAATAGAGATAATAATAATTATTTGGTTCCAAATCGACACTAAATGTATGGAATTGCATGTAATACCTACTATAAAAGTATGTTTTAAAATTATTAAGTAAAAAATAATAATCATAATATTATTAACGGGTTAGAAATTCAACGCCATTCAAAACTTCAGAATTTATTGTAGAAAGAACTAAAAAAAATCTATTTAGCCATAAATTCCAAAGTGTGTAATTGAAACTGAAACAATAATACTTAGGAAAAATAAACTATTTGTAAATTTTAAACAAGTTCCTCTCCAAAATTATTTTTTTATTTAATGTTTTATCCCTCTTGTTTCTAACATCCTTAAAACAAAAACTGTCGCGCTACGCCTGCAATTGTATACGCTCTTACAATTGTAAAAAAGTTTCATTCCATAATTTTTCGTTGTGTAAATAATTTTGACCAAAGCCTGGTCCATAGTTTTAGCGGTGTAACTTTTTTAAACTCGTTCAAAAGTTTAATTCGTTTTTTGTTAAAATTTCAGCCGAATAAGGTAATCTCGTGTTGTGAAAAATATTTGAAAGCGCCAAAATTCATATTCACTTTCAAAGTGGGCTTTTTATCTGTTACACTATTTGCGGTGATCTGTGGGCATTTGTAGTTTTTGACACTATGTGAAAATTGGCGGGAAATAGACGAATATTTTTGCGAATAAAATTGTAATGAACCAGAAATAACCAGAATTTGTTTAAGAGCATTAATTATTGTGAAATGCATGGTTTATTGGTATTGTGGTTGGTTTTTTTACTATATTATGAATTTTTATACCTATATAGAGATGATATGATACCTATAGCCTATACCTATACCTGAGATGATACCTAATATAGAGATGTGCGAATTGTTTGAGGGTTAGAAAATCGGCAAAGTTTTCCGATTATGTTTTATGTTATATCCTAATTAGGAATATAGTGTTATTACAATTTGTTAAATTATTATTTATTTTTCCTTTACATCGTTTATCCATACTTTACTATAATAACATTAGGCAATTACATCTAAATTTTGTATATTTCAGCATATATAGCAACTTTTTTATGAGGAAAAGTATATATGTAAATAGTTAAACTATCTAAAAATAATTTTCCTACATCGTTGCTCGTTGTAGCGTGAGGAAAGTAAGTACAAAATAAAATGCTTCTGAAATAGCTTCTACAAGACACCTCTACGCTGAAATTCGTAGATTTTAAAAGCCGCTATAAGAATCAATTCTAAATAGTAAACTTCATGTTTTAAACAGTATTATGTCTTTTAATAGATTTATTTTAAATAAATAAATGCATTTAATGCATTTAATGATAGAGTTCGGTATAAAAATGGTAAACTAACTTTTCCGTCTATGCGTGATATTTTCTCTACTTTCTTACGAAGTTGTAATAAATATTTTTTTAAATAATGGCGGCTTTTTAGAGAAAGTGAAGAAGTTTTTTTTATATCTGTGCTTCATATAAAAAAAGACCTAGATCGTAGTTCTATTATATACGTCACCAATGTCATTTATTATCTTCTGATTAAGATAATTTGATTGAATTAAATTTAATAGTTTTTGCACTTTCTTATCAGATTGTAGATAAGTGGAATAAAATTCGTTGCACAATTTTATTTATCTAATGTTAATTTTATTTCATAGAAAAGTATTTTCAGGTAAGTTGCTCTATGTTGAAAAAGTTTGTTGTTTAACCGCCTTTTTTTAAATATTTAATTTTTCGTATTTATGGTATTTAAATTTAGTCTAATACCTAACTTATCATACAGAGTAACGGTATAAACGGACGCGTTGTCCTCAATAAGGTTATCCGAAAGACTCTAACACATTTTTTTGTGCAAATAATATTATCTTCGTGGCACGACCTTGCTCCCAGCTATCACCGAATTTTGCTAACCACGTCATGAGATAATACGTACCATTAATAGCTTCATAAACACACACAACACTTCACTAAATAAATAAAAAAAAAATGTTTGCTAATATCCGTACATTTCACTGTTGCGACGGTCCCGAGAGGATTGGCACATCACTCGTCGGCCGGCGATTGCCGACTGACGGCGCGCACGCAATGTTGTCAAAACCCCCCCGCGCTGAGAAAATGGCGCGAAAAAATGGCGCGCGTTTTGCGTAAAGGGGTGCGTTCAGCGAGGCTGTATGCTAATCTCGGTTTTTTTCCGGGGTGGGGTGGGATGCAATTAAGGCGCGTGCGTAGGGCTGCGATTAGAACGGAGACGGCCGGAATGAGTCTTTTACTTTTTGCCTAGTCTGGTGTAGATGTATCGATCCGTTGTCTGCAATTTTTGTTTTTGGCTCCGCGCTGTTTTGCGATTATGGCGTGGCGTATGCTCCGTTTTTAATTATACGTATGCGACTAATTAAAAATTAATTTTAATTACTCTGATTGGCATAAATGTTTAATCGATTAGTGCATATTTACACACATCATAACAACTTTTATTTATTAATAGGTATCGTACGATATTTAAAAAAAAATTAAAAAACCAACTACTTCAATACGTTAATGCTTTACCCATAAATTATTTTTGGAACGAAAACACAACCTGTCTTTATATTTAAAAGTTCCTAATTTTTTTTTATCTAAATAATTAAAGGCATGTAACAAAAAATTCATTGCCTACTTTCCAAAAGGAAAAAAATCAGATCAATCTTCACAGTCAAATTTAAATTAAAAACTAGAACCAGTTTAAATATCGTTATCTATAACGTGTTACAGCTAGGGTCCTGCAAGGATGCTGCAGGCTCGCGTGTGCAAGATCCCGCTCACGTGCGAACGTGAAGGGTTCTTTATAAACATTTAACAGATAATATAATTACCGCCTTTTTATTAATGACGTTTCATTGCTGGTGGTTAAGAAAAAAAATGCGTGATTAAAAAAAAAAGAAAAAAAAAATTGAGCCGTGTTTAATTATTCCAATTTTTAAATGTTATTAAAAAAAATACAGGCCCGAAATATACAGGCTATTTATCCTAGATTATTTTATTAGTAGAAATATTTTAAATACTTCCGGGTGCGAAATTAGCATTTACAAAATAAATAAGAACCGGTCATTCACATTTGTTGGAATTGCACTTTAAATTCTCATACGCAATCCCTTAGTTATAAAATTTGCATTTTGCTATTGTTAATTTTCTAAAAATCCGGTCAACGGTCCGAGATGCATCGTTACTATTAATCTAATTATTTATGCAGAATTTTCTAAAATCGAGCTCGGACCGAGCTTGCAGTTTCGCTCCACCCCTTGAGTTTAACTACTTATTTACATCATAATATGTCCACTTACTGGCCTCTATTAAAAGCTCAAACTAATTGATTTTAAGTTGTGACAGTTTCGTTTGCAATTATAATTTTAGCGAGCGTAATAAAAAGTTTATTATTTAACTTTTCGAATATTAAATAAGTGTTAAACATTTATCGCCGCTGAAATTAAATAAAAAAGACTTACCGTATCTCGAAAGCTGCGTCGTTGCGTAGATAAATAATTAAATTAACAACAAAAAATAACATCAACAGTCACAATGTCCGGTAACACAACAGGAAAAAAAGAAAACTCAACGTGGAAAACACAAGCGCGTAAAACAGTTCAGAAGTAATTGTCCAATGGCATGAACGGAGAGCGGCCAATCCGTCACGCGGCCACACACGCGTGTACTTTATAAGTTTTGCGAAAGTTCCGCGCGCTAACTACACGATATCAAATCGAAATATTCCGGATGATGATCGGAATTATTTTTTTTTGGGAGCGTCCACCCGTCCGGTCGAGTCCGGCGGGTCTGCAATATTAACACGAGCGGCGTCCACCTTTTGTAATGAAACGTTCACACATGCTTCCGCATTACCGTCCCGATGCCATCAATAATGAAGCCGGGCGGGCAAAAAACAAAACGGGCCACCTCACCCGGCGAGGCGCCCGCCGACACTACAGCCTCCTCGTCAAAGATCAGAATTGCATATCTGGGTTGCGTTAATGAGCGAGGGGTGGGTGAGGGGGGGTCGAAAAAGTGGCACCGCTCGCGCGCGAATATAAATTCATCGCCAAAAAATCATTACGCGGGGGGTGGTATTACGGTTGTGCGCGGGCTCGTTCCGTATAGTTTTTAAATCGGGCGCTCACTCGGCAGCGCGATGCCGCGCCGCGAAGCCGCGGGCCTCTGACTGGCTTGCCCTCGCAACTATCACGCATGCACTAAACTTTTCAAGACGCTACGTACATACGCACGTCAGCCAGCACGCCCGTTAAAAAAGTATGCTTTGACGGACGTTTGGGCGGGAAATTTTGACATATGCTTTTCTTTTTTTTTAAGCGATGAAAATTTTCTTAGTTGACAGAGTAATGAAGTCTAATTAGGAATGGTAATTAAAAGGAGATCGATAATTAACTGTACAAAATTAAACAATAATAAAAGAAAACTCTTGCATTCATTTCTCATCTATGAAATGCTACAAGGAGCTTTTGAAAGTTCCTATAATAATTAGGTACACATGTAACATAGACTTACTTTAAGCCACTGTAGAACAGGCATATAACACGATCATTACAATTATCCAAAAAGAGGTCACAATCCTTCCACATTACGAAATACATGAACTACGAACCGCCTCAAAAAAATAACACATCCTAATTCCAAATTCAAACAGCGAACAACGACGAACTGTACAGATAATAGCAGATGTCAAGTCAAAAATGGGCGGGAAATCGAGTTACGGCTGAGAAAAAAGGCCGTATACATACCTACTTACTACCTATGCAAATTCTTTTCGACGATCGTAATCAATTTGTGCGTAGGAAGCACACTTCCGCACACATGCGTGTAGTTAGGGGGAGGAGGGGGGGTGTCACTGTGTGCGAGTCAAATTAAATCTAATACAAAATTGCGTTTTATGTTCCCGCTAGTGCGTATTAGTGTGCGTACAGGCGCACAATGGTAACGCGTCAAGTACAATCAGGATCATTAGTATTAGGATCTAATTTTTAATTATCACTATTTTAGTAAATGTTAAATTTTGTTGTTTTGTAATACTTGAAACTAGGTACTGTTATGTGGAGATGTTGGATTGTAAGATTACTGTTTGCGGAAGAATCAATTTTAAAGAAAAATTTGCAAATTTTTTTCATTAAAATATTCTTAAAGATTTTGATCCTTTCTCAATATACAATGAATAAGTACATTGCTAGTATTTTTTGATATTTGTAATTAAACTCTACATTTTCTTCCTTAATGAACTTCAAAGGTATTATTACAAAAATAATAAAACAACCAAACAAATGATTTTCTAAAAACTTCCAACTTACATATCTTCGAATATATAAAACGATACTTAATGCATCTTTAAAACATTAAAATTAAAACTACATATTGCTAATTACAAATCAAATTAATAATAAAAGCGACACTTTCTGTGTGAACTTTGAAAATTCGGTAAATATTTCGTATATTATTATTATTTTTTTTGTTTTTTAATAATACTAATTATTAAGTTACAAGTAACTTACATTAAAATTGTACCGTGTATGTAAAGTACATCAGCCTATTTTGTGCCTAGAGAATATTACAGTTAAGTACATTCGAAGCTAGTTTTAAAATTACATTCAAACTCAACTTATAAACCGCTGCATCTTCACACTAAAATTGAACCAACACAAAATCAAATGCCTACCTAACTACCTAACTACATTCCAACCAATAGAAATAATTAAAAAATAATTATCTACTAATATAAAATTTAACCGCCCGACTGTATTTTAAAACGCACACAAGCTTAATGTTAAAAATGAATTACCAACACACCCCCTGCCTCCCTCGTCTCATTTTCATTTTGATGTTTTCGGGTTTTTGCGCAGAGCGTCGGTACGGGGGCCGCCTCCACCACCCTATGAAAATAGGATATATTTTTATGTTTTATTTGCCCGGAAACCGAGGCTTAGTTGCATGTTTATTAGAAGTTTTTTATTAGTAGCAACAATACGGGAAGCCGGATGATTTGCGATGACTATTCGCGAACACGGCATGTTTTTTTGATTAGAGTCAACAATAAAACGCAGAACAATGAATATTAGTTTCTCTAATAGTGCTCTCATACGAATAAAATACGGCATATAATAAATAATGTGTGCATTTGTGATATTAAAAAGTATCTTCGTTTTAATGTGCGAGAATTTGTTGTAGCTATAATGAAACCCCAATCACGGAATGGCTTCTGAAAATTTCATAGATTGTAAAATGTAAAATTGTAAAATGTTAATTACGGTCAATTCAGAAGATTAACACTTAGAGAAGTTCTTGATCTGTAATATATGCTGAATATTACGCGGTAGTTACTTTCTATATAATTAAATTTTGAGCTATTATTTTTACGAACGACGAACGATATAACGAACTGTTTACAAAATTTAGGAAGAAATAATATCAATGACGTGTCTATACAATTACGCACTGCTTATGACTACATGTTACTAGAAAAAAATGCGCTATTTATACAATTTATAATTTATTGATTGCTACCTAAAACACGCTACTAGTCACAAAATCATAGAGTCTATTTTAACCCAAAATAATGTCTTTACAAAATAAGTACATAACAAAAGATAACATAAATAATTGTTTGCATAAATCTTACTCCACCATTCTTAATGTGGAACCCTTCAAATTTATAGTCTCTTTGCCTTGAGCTAGAAAGATATAGGTATGTACAAAGTTTAAAACAGTATAAATTCGAAACATTCATAATATTTACAGCACTGAAAATCAGCTAGTCAGCAATACTACATATGCTGAGAAAATACCTACAACACACATAACTTAGATAATATTAAACTATCCCATTTTTATTAAAGTATTCTTCCTTTTATGTCAATATCAAAACAAAGTATAATAATAGTAATAGTTAAAAAAAAACTAAAAAACACGCTTTTTATAGAAAACCGAACTAAAAAATAGAAAATTTTATCAAATTAGTGTATTGTCATCCTCAATAAATCTACAAAGTTTGAACGAAATCTGGCCGTTTAAAGTGGGTCAAAATCGCGCCCAAAGAAGTCGGTTACAAACAAACAAACATACAGGTGAAGCTAATATAAAGCGTGTAAAAATATAGAATTACTAGTAAAACGATGGTAAGATCTAAATAATCTGACAAGAGCCTAGTTACATTATAATCCTACCGCTACGCGTCGTAGCATGTTAATGTAACGCGTAGTCGATTAAGTTAACCCTAGTCCATGCACTATTTTAAGTCTATTTTGTAGATAATTTTGTTAAGTTACTATACTTGAAGGTAAGTATAAGTTTGTTTTCTAAGTTATTGTAACGTATGTTGTATTTATTAAAGGTGTGCTTTAAGAATTGACATCATTATAATGGACTTGAGGTAATTGATATATGTATTTGAATAAATTATTAAATAATAACTTAAAAATATGGTTAGTTATATAGTTTATAAGATTACAGACAAGTTTTCTTTAATTTATGACCCTGGTGATTATTATTAACGATTGCGTGAATAATAATTTCAATAACTAAACATATCGCATCTAGTTTTAACCTCAAGAATACCTACTTTATACAAGCCAGACTAAAGTACTTTATTTTTTACTATATTTAAAACATATTTTCATCAGTATTATTATAACAGTGTCGCGTGAAATTTCTTTTCTACTCTACACATCATTTTTCATTTTTGTATGTAAAAAATTATGATAAAAGTTCGAATTTATTATTTTTTAGCTGTAAAGACGTTTTGTAAGATTTTTTGAAATAACCAAAGAGGCTTCCTACTTTTACTAAATGACGAGACGAAATAAATATGCAATCAAATGTATATTTTTTGCTGACTCTACATTACTAAAGATAAAGGTAAATTCTCTTTGGACACAATAATTATTATACTACTAGTTCAAAAACCATAGTATAGTAATTTATGAACCCCGTGATCGTATACAAAATGTGTTAATAAACGCGAAAAACGTCGACCCCATACCCTAAAAGGGGACGTAGGACATCACATTACTGTAGCAATAATATCCTTTTAAACGTATCACAAATCTGAATAATTTCAACATAAATTATTATAATAATAAATACTTAGTTACATTGTTAAAGACAGATTTGTTTTCTTTAAAACAATAGATTTTATAACCAAATAAACATCAATTACATTATCTTTAAAATACTGCGAATGACATCTAAAACGGTAGTGGAATATTATTTGGTTTTGCTTAGCTTTTGTAATTACGTCTTGAAATAAAGCCTGTATGAAATGATAATAAAATTAGGTTAAATAGGTAATGCCATGCATAGTTACGTATGTTTTGTCTATAAACAGAAGGAAAAAGGGTAAAATCTATATTATAAGGCTGAAGAGTTTGTTTGAACGCGCTAATCTCAGGAACTGCTAGTCCGAATTGAAAATTTAAATTAAAATACAAATATTAATTAGTTTGAATTAACAGCTATGACGTCACAATATAGCGCTAAGTCGAGCCTATTCTTGCTCGATTGTAGTTCCTTTTAATACAAATTTTATTAATAAGCAGATACATTTTTTATGAATGAAAAAGTTAGAATGAAGTTTATTTTGTTGTTATTACAGTGAATTAACTTGTCTATTAAGTTAACATTGTTCAATACGTGAAATCTACGCGTAGGTATAGTAATTAGTATAAGCTAATTCGCAGCGTCCTATCTTCTCGTACGTACAATTTAATAGTATCTTGTTTATAATAGTACTAGCGGTCCGCCCCGGCTTCGCCCGTGGTACATGTTTATGTTTTCTTCCATAAGAACCATCCTTGGACTTCCACAAACATTAAAAAAAAAGAATCTACGAAATCGGTTCAGCCGTTCATACGTGATGCCGTGACAACGCGAAGCGGGTTTCATTTTTTAACCGACTTCAAAAAAAAGGAGGAGGTTATCAATTCGGCCGGTATGTTTTTTTTTTTTTTTTTTTTTTTTATGTATGTACACCGATTACTCCGTGGTTTCTGAACCGATTTACGTGATTCTTTTTTTGTTCGATGCGGGATGGTGTCGAATTGGTCCCATAAAAATTTTATTCGGATAGGCCCAGTAGTTTTTATTTTATGAGCATTTTTGTCTGTATTTGTAAATGTTGCAAGTGCAAGTTTGAAGTCGGTTGTTTTTAACGCAGTTATTGACTTGTATATACATGTAGAATGGTCAATTTTTAGATTTCAGTTTCTCTATTTTATTGCTTTATTGCATCTTTGTTCTTAGCAGTAAGTCGAAAAGATTGTAAATGAAGGAATTAAGAGAAATTACCAAATAACAGGTGTTTAGTTAAGATAGTTTAGAGAATAATTTGTATAATGGTCATTGTTAAATTTAAGTTTCTCTATTTGATTGCTTTATTGCACCTTTGTTCTTAACAGATGTTTAGTTAACATTTAGTATCCTATCCTATAAATTACCGATACTACATACATATACATATAGATTATTAACAATAATATGTCCCTTTTAAGTATAGCTCTAATATCTACAATTTATTTTTATATTACAATGCAGATTTCGGAGACATCTTCGCGGGAAAACATCGTGAGGAAAGCGGCATGTCGAAGAATCAAAGGTTCAACATGTGACATCTGCCTGCACTTGGCCAGCGTGGTGGATTATGGCCTGTACCCTCATAGGTCCCCGTGTCCCCGCAGTGGGAACATAATGGGTTGATGGTGATGATTTTCTTCGTGATTAGTGGGACGGTGGTGAATGGTATGAGAATGAGAATATCACATTCTTTTTTTTATGTATTAGATTGTCGTCTTGTTCAGTTGTGTTGATTACAGGCTTATGGATAAGGCTCAGAAGACTTGAGGAAAAAAACTATGTGTAAACTGTTGATAGCATATAGTATTTATATACCTATCGACATAATATTATTATAATTACTGAGCATAGTGATATAATTAATAAATATGTAATTGTTTAAGATTTTCGGCTCGAAGTAAAAGACAATAATCAAACAGTAAAATCCATTTCTTTTTATCTTTTACACATGTTACTGGCTTATCTTATTATCTCTTATCTTTATAATTGTATATGCGTGTTTAAATGTTACCGATCATGTTATTAATTAATGGTTTATTAGTAGACTGGTAAGCAGCAAAATCCAATCGTTAAAAAGAAAAATTTGCTAAAAACCACTCCTTTACTAATTACAATAGAATACAATTTTTTTTTATTCAACACACACATACAGAAGAAGAAAATAAAAAGACAGAAGAAGAAGAAACCTACTTAAGAATCAAGAAGTTGTTGTCCTTAGCATGTTAGAACATATTATATTAAGGCAGTCTTAATAATATTTTTTACAAACTTTAGATCCAATATCTCACACAAGAAGCATCCAATACTAAACCACAAGAAACTATCCTCAAAATGTCTACATAAATAAATAATAACAAGAAGACCCATAAGCAAATCGCACGAACAATACACGCCACGCAGAAAAGAGATAAAACGATACCAATTCAATATGAAAAGCAGATATTTTTCCACCAATCACTGAATTATTGGAAAAACTAGCAAATGAATTTATTATGCCCGCGAGTCCCCCCCACCCCCCCTCTGTTATACTCATTATGAATATCACTGAAACTTTGTGTACAATAGGTTTTCGGCTTTTTTAACTGCAGCGGAATATCTAATTATATTTTGGTGAGATTTAAATGGATGGTTCGTTTAGTATTAACGTTGTTTGTGTTATTAATTTGATTGCTGATTGATGTTTTATGTATTTATTAGTAGCTCTAGGTTGCGGTTTTATTCGTAGTAGGTGAATGCTAACTAGCCTACGAGTTTTCCCAGGTTTTAAGCTACTTCTGAGCAAAATTCTATGCAGATTAGTACAAGCAGTTTAACGTGCATGAATAAATAATATTATTTTTAAGAGAAAAGTTAGTTTTAGCTTGTTGTTTAATGAAATTTCAACCGGTAAACTATTGAATATATTTTAAATTTATTTTACCCCTACAAAGCTATATCTTTACCTAATAACAAGTTATTTTTTTATTCCAGGACAACACGGACGACGCCGAGCGACGCAGCTAGTGTACACATCCAAACTTTCGCCTCAATATTTAAGTAGATGCTTAACTGACCGTATCGCCCCACGATATGTTTCTTAGAATCTTGTTTTGGAAAGTTTTTCATATGTGTGAATATTTCTTCCGCTTTTCGGCAATAAATGAAAGCTTATAAAAATCAGTTTAGCTTTTCTTGAGCTATGTTTATTTTATATTTATATAGATATAAATAGCAGACAAATAATGTAGATTTTGAAGAGGAGCAAGTAATTAAATACGTTTTATAGTTAACTAGAGGTCCGCCCCGGCTTTGCCCGTGGTACATATTTCACAATAAAAGGTAGCCTATGTCCTTTCTCGGGTATCAAAATATCTCCATACCAAATTTCATGCAAATTGGTTCAGTAGGTAGTTTAGGCGTGATTGAGTAACAGACAGACAGACAGAGTTACTTTCGCATTTATAATATTAGTATGGATTAATCATAAAAATCATACGTTGTGTTTACTGAGAAAAACTGCTAAAACATGATGACACAAGATGCAAGGAAAAGCTTATAAAATATACACCTTCCAAAACATGTGATGTAAAATTGATTATCTAGACTGCTTAATTCGGTTTCACCCGCGGACGAACCCGCGTGCAAAATCAAGTATTTCAATATGTCTTGTGTTATTTTGATGTACAACCTTTATTCTTGTAAAATTTCATCTAAATCCGTCCAGTAGTTTTTAATCTATTATCTAATAAAACAATTTAGAATATCCTGTCCATTCTGTTCATTCATTCTGTTCGTTCATTCATTACTGCATGGTTCGATTCCTAAATATTCAAAGCCCAGTCCTGAAGTGAATAAAGCTCAAAGCGCGGATTGAAAACGATTGAGCCATTCTCTAGTTTTGCGATTTTTGTATATGTCGAGAAAAGCTTATGGTGGAAATTTGTTGCTTTTCTATTTCAAATGACTACGTTATGTCTTATAACTATTTACTAAGGTTTTTAAAATTAAATAAAACAAATATTTCGTGTTTATTTTGTTTTAAATGAAAACCTTTCTATTTTAAAAGTGATTGACTGACCGGTTGGCATGGTTGCTAGTGGCCCTGCCTTCCAAGCCAGAGGTCGTTCGTGGGTTCGATTCCCACCCGGGGCAAATATTTGTGTAATAAACATAGATGTTTGCTCTGTGTCTGGGTGTGAATTATCTATATAAGTATTTATTTAAAATTATATATGTATGTTTCCATAACACAAGCGAAAGCTTAGTATGGGATCAGATCGTGCCGTGTGTGAAAAATTGTCCTGAAATATTTATTTATTTTAGTACTATTATATTAAAACTGTACAAGAACATCAGATAGTCTTCCCGATTCTTAAAGTTAATTATAATGGCTAGACTCTTCATTATAATTAACTTTAACTCCACCTAAATGTACCAACATTCATACTCAAACTCAAACATAATTATTCAATTAGACTTCTTCGAGAAGCACTTTTGAAACGTCAATACATATTTTTAACATTTACCACCGATTCGGAAAGCAGTATCTATGGAGAAGAACCGGCAAGAAACTCTATAGTTGCTCTTTTAAATCATTTCAGTATTACAATTTAATTTTACAAAATATGTAACTGTATATTATCATAGTATGCCATTACAGTTAACAAAAGGCATATAAAATTACACAATCCAAAAGAGTCTAACACGAATGCAAACTAAATAATTTTTAACTAAAAGCGTCTAGTTAAGCTTATGTTGCGATGAGACAAAGCTTTTTTCAAATAAAACTTTGGAAAGCTGCCCGCGACGTAACCGGCTATACTTTTCACTTATAATTGTGTTATTTTTAGGGTTCTTTAATCATATGTGAAAACCTTAGATAGATAAATAGATTTTATTGCACACACAGAAATTAAAATAAAATACAGATACAGTATAAGACAAACAGGGGCAAGTATGCACAAATGGCGGTCTTATCGCTAGGTAGCGGTCTCTTCCAGACTACCATTATTAACATGTTGTGTACCTTAATATGTTGTAGAAAAAAAATTTAAAGGCTTGATGTTGTTATTCTGATTTTTTTCTAGAAATAAATAATTTTTCATTCATTTCTTCTTTTATTTCCTTTTCTATCCTATTGAAAGCGATAGTTTTAGGGTAAGTTGCATGTTTGTTACTTTTTCACACAAAAACGAATGTGCTAATTACACGCTTTATATTAGCTTCACCTGTATGTTTGTTTGTTTGTAACCGACTTCTTTGGGCGCGATTTTGACCCACTTTGAACGGCCAGATTTCGTTCAAACTTTGTAGATTTATTGAGGACCGATGACAATACACTAATTTGATAAAATTTTCTATTTTTTAGTTCGGTTTTCTATAAAAAGCGTGTTTTTTAGTTTTTTTAAACTAAGTATTATTTTTATCTAATCTGGTTTCATACACCTGTGCCAAATATAACGCAGATCGGATGAAATTTGGTAAATTAATAGAGTAAAGGGACTAAGAGGGAATAGTATTTGCTTTGACTAACACAAAATAGTATTATCTACGTGTTATTATTGCACTGTTTTCATTTTAGTACATACTGTTGTAAACTAGAAAGTAATGTAATAATTAATAAATAAAATAATGTGGTAAAATAAAACTCTATGAGCTTTTTTAATAATAAAAGTGATTTAAAAAAGAGCGAGTGGTCCGAGCACTCGTGTCAGAAGTGAAACTTCGTTGGCAAGATTCAAAGATACCAAAATCGTCGCCTTGCTCCATGACGTGACAGTATTGCCATGACGCGATTTTTACTCCCAATGCGCCTAAAGAAATTTCAAAATCTAAACTAACTATTCGAAATAAAGAAGAAAATGTTTAAACAAAATCAAATACAAAATATACGGAACCAACGTAAGCTAAGAAAATTGGCGCTTGGAAATAATTTTATTGAAGGAAAATATAAATGATGCAACATTTAGACAAAGATTGGTTACCCATTCTGTGAAGCAATCATAAATTTTACTAGTGCGCTCTAAAACTGTATATTATTGTTGTATTCTAACATACATATTTACATTTAAAGTTAAACGAGTACGTCGAAGCTTGTAATTTCTAAAAATTGTAACGAAATAATGTTTTTCTACCACGTTGGTAGACAACAAATGAAGAAAGCTGAAAGATCTTGGAGTCAGTGTTAATGCTTACTTGCTTCATCTTGATTAAGAGATTTTCGTATAATTAACTAGCGGTCCGCCCCAGCTTCGCCCGTACATATTTCGAAATAAAAGGTAGCCTATGTTCTTTCTCAGGGTCTAAAGATTGTCTGTGCCAAATTTCACCAAAATCGGTCCAGTAGTTTATGCGTGAAAACCATACATACATTCAAACTTTTCCTCTTTTTAATATAGGTATAGATGTATACGTACCTGACCCGAGATTGGCTGCAACAGACATGCTTGCATACTTTATACGAGCTAAATGATATAAGTCTAAAAACTGACGAAACTCCTGAACTAATTTTAATAAATGGAAGATATATTATAGCTCTAAAAATATTACTGCGTATGACACCAGCAATGCATCAAAGAAAAAATGTCAAATAGTTATTCATATGAAATAAATGATATGATTCTTTTGAGAAAGTAAACTTGCATAATAAACACCTAACAACCTTGAAGCATATAATATAACGATTTAAAAACTTACCAGTAAGAGACCAGCCACATACATCTGTAAATAAGAGTAAATATATTAGTACAAACATATTTATAGAGTCATCAATAATTACTTATATATAATATCTTAGAGCTCATGAAAAAATTGTATGAAACCGGAACAAAACTACGCAAAGCCTGAGCAAAGGCAGGGCAATTGGCTAGTATAGTAAAAATAGAAGAGTCCACAATGCAATCTAAAAGAAATTGCTAGACACATGCAATTTCTGTTTTTCCTTCATTTCATGCTTTTAAACACTTAAATATGTCATTACTAGCGGTCCGCCCCGGCTTCGCCCGTGGTACATATGAAAAATAGATGTTGGCCGATTCTCAGACTTACCCGATATGCACAGAAAATTTCATGAGAATCGGTCCACCCGTTTCGGAGGAGTATGCAGACTAACATTGTGACACGAGAATTTTATATATAAGAAGAAGATAATACGTAATAATACGTAACTTTAGATTATGCCACGCTAATTTATAATGAGATTTCCTAAATCCTAACTAAACCTTTATCAGACATACGCGTAGGCTGTATCCGAGTTTTCATTGCTACGGCGTAGCTGCTACGACGAATGTTATACCTTTGATGTAAATTTAATTAAAAACTAAGCAATGACTGCTTAAACTGTTAGTCATGAAAAATTAGTTTTAGTGTCGTATGGATTACTAAAGCTAGACAGTTCAAATTCAGAATACTTAGCTTAAATATATTTACTCGCATTATATCGCTTGTGCAAAATATCTGCAGTCTGTAGTGCAAACAATCTGGCGATTATTGAATTTATTTTATACTAGCTGTGCCCCGCGGTTTCACCCGCATTGCTCCCCTCCTGTTGATCTTAGGCTATCTAACACCGAAAGAATTATTCAAATCGGACCAGTAATTCCTGAGATTAGCTTTATAATCTATAATATAAAAATGAATCGCAAAATGTGTTGGTAAGCGCATAACTCGAGAACGGGTGGACCGATTTCGATAATTCTTTTTTTATTATATTTCTTGAAGTACCGGGATGGTTCTTATGTAGAGAAAACATAAATATGTACCACGGGCGAAGCCGGGGCGGACCGCTAGTATAGATTTAACACATAACGATGAATAAGATTTTCGTTTGAACAAACCGCAACAAAATTGGACCACCCGTTTTTGAGCTACACAAACGCGCAGTCATATCCCCTAAACGCGCAGTCATATCCCCTGTATTGCATGAGAAATTGTCAATTTCCTGCACGTTTACGTAGTCCTTACGTTTTTCAGTTTTTAAACGTTAGGTTAAGGTAATAATTTGAAAATGTTGCATTTAAAAATACGAAAACCGATTGCCTTATATTTTATTCCTGTCATGACTATTTATAATTAAGAATACATATCCTGATATCAAATACATGGCCACATAAAATTTAATATGCTTGATATATATTTTAACCGATTCGATAATAGGAAATAAGGTTTCCATTCGTAGTGACAAATGATTGATAAGCTTACACCCTCGACTTCTAGCCTACAACCCCACTTAGATCCCATATCATTTAAAATTCGCAAGCTATGCCGATTTTTTGACATTTGGCAACGTGGGTCGTTTACTATTATTTATTTATAGTCACTTTTTCTACAGGAAAAACAATAACTAAAATACTGAACTAAAATTATTTATTTATTACACTTTATTGTAATACAATCATTAAATAACAAGAAACAATAACAAAAAATATGGTACTAGAAAGATGTAGTACAATTGACAGCCTTATCACTAAGCAGTGATCTCTGCCAGGCAACCAAGCGACAAAAAGGGAAATATTTAGTAATAAAATTTTTCTTTTTTTTATTAGTTACTAAATAGTAACTTATAAATTATATATATTAAAAAAATACTACTTTTTAACTAACCACGCGAGTTGTTCTTCGTGATACAAATCAATAATCAACAATACACAATTCATAAAACTCATTACAACACATTAATATAAAAGAATACAATAAAATACATTTCTTCGTACACTCATCATGGCATGATTAACTCAAAACATATGAGAATCTATATGGAGACAATATAAGGACTCAAACATACGTTGAAAGTAGAATTTAAATATGTAAGGAATTAGGAGTGGGGTGGAGGGGGGGGGGTGTGGGAGCGGGAGGGGGAGGGGGTCGGTTTTTCAAAACTAGAAAGAGATGAACACGCTTAGTATCGCGATCCGAGCTTCATATGGTTTTAATGATACGGAGTTAGAGGGATACGTCTTGAGATTTCGAGTAATTAAAATGTATGTATTTATTTAATCAAATATTGTTGTGCGTATTATTATCAAGAAGAGTAGCTAGCACGTAACGATAGGGTTAAATAATAAACTTTTAGTGATTAAATAGTCTGGCTTCGTGCAAAGCATTTGTATGTTACCTACAAATTTGACAGATATGTTGCTAACATCAAATAGTAACATCATAAAAAGAAGTCGACAGGCTTCTAACTTATATCTATCAACTGAGGATCTCGATATAACGATTAGTTTTATTATCTTAAAACTTAATAGATAGTTGCACGAGTATGTAGAGCTAATCATCTACCTAATTGTTTATTGTATCTAGATACATAGATATAACATATAGGATAAAAAATCTCATGACATATCCCGCGACCCGTATACCATGTGCGCCGCACGCACGCGCCGTAATGAGAGCGGGGTGGGTAGTTAGACAATTTTACAACTGCGCCGTTTCGTTTTTTGGGAGACTCCGCTCGCGAGGTGTGTGCGCAGATTAGCGAGTGTAGATGCGGCATTCGTTTTGTGCCTAACTTGGTATAATTGTGAGGAAATGCACCAATAGTGTTTGGTATAAATTAGAGATAGCTTGTTAAAGGCATGGAGTGTAAGAATTGTAATAAGTAGCTTTATGGAAATTTACAATAGGTATTTTGTAGATGAAAGTCAACACACAAGACACTTTTTTTCTATACATTTATATCCAATAAATGTGTACTACATATGTTTTAATTATTCATTAATTTAGAGAAATACGTTTAATGTTAATATTACAAGGAGATTGACCGTGATTGGTTGATTTATATCCGTTTAAAGTTGTATAGTACGTAGATACTGAGAAAGAATAAAATACTTAAGCACATGAGAAAATATTACCCTTTGCATTTAAAATGTATATGTCTATTCAATCATAATTTAATCTTAATTTTTAAGCATTTATAATTCGTTACAATGATTTTTATATTGGTAATTAGTCATTGATGGTATAGAATGTTTTTAAACACTTTAGAGTAGAAGAAATAAAAATAAAATTACGCTATATAGGTACTTAAGTGAATAGAACAACGTCTTGCAATTGCATCGCAAAATAATGTAGCTTACGTCATTATAATAATAAATAAAATTTACATTAAGAGTAGTAAATTATACTCATATATGAAACCGAAAACACTTCGAAGAACAAGATATTATTCCGCTCTGTAATATCGTAATCTATGTCGTGAACAAATTTGCATACGTCGAAACACACGCACACACGCACACAAGCCAACGTGTGTATTGATAAGTTAGAATAAGAAGTGGGGACGAAAATAAGATAGGCCCCGCGGAAATTATCCCGAGAGGTGCCTTCCTGTTTTAATATCTACTATATTAAGAGTTATTTTATTATTTGGAATGAAGAAATTGTAAAAACACACTACATAATATAAAACAAAGTCAGTTTATCTGTCTCTATATCCCTATGTAATCTTTAAAATTGTGAAACGGATTTTGATGCGGATTTTATAATAGATAAAGCGATTCAAGAGGAAGGTGTAAGTAATTTATTACGTTTTAGACAAAGCGGGCGAAACCGCGGGTGAATAGCTAGTTATATTATAAAGCTGAAGAGTTTATTTGTTTGAACCCGCTAATCTCGGGAACCAAGGTTCCGATTTGAAAAATTACTCTACTGTTAGATAGTTCATTTATCGAGGAAACGCTAAGATCAATAGGAGAGGAGTAATGCGGGTAAAACCGCGGTATGCGCTAGTAATATAATAAGTGAAGTGTATGTGTACAATTTTCGATTTTATTATTGACTGATTTATTTTAAGAAATACTTGTTATTTTAGAGTAATAAATGAGTCTATAGTGAAATAAAAATTTTAAGTCTTATAATCTATGCTTGAGGACTATATGATTACAATATCAGTATAAATGTATATTTCAAAGAAATTACGTGGAGGACTATAAATTCGGGAGGATGTTTAATTCCAAAGGATGAAGGATCTTACTTAAAATTTTAATTACTATCTATTAAAAGCTTGTATATGATGTATTATATGTATAAAGTATGTTAAAATAATATTTTTAAACATATTAATTCGCAATCGATTAAATTCCACATTTTGTGTTTCCAAGGAGATATCGGTTTGAATAAAGCGTTGGTTTTCTTTACATTAGGAACTTTCCATTCTACAAACAACCATAAATAGAATAAAACTTGGTTAGAAAATTGTGTCGGTAAATACTAAAGCCATTTCTTAGAACCTACGTGTTACTACGCCGTAGCGGCTACGTCTACTACGTAGCGTAGCATTCGCCTTGAGACTACAATTAACTACAATAATATTACCGTATTTTATCATTCATTAGATTTTGACCTTTAGATAAATGAATCTAATTCTATTGCGATTTACTGTTTATTAACAGAAAATAAAAGACAGGATATTGAATGATACTTTTTATTTTAAAATAGTAAATCTGAATAGACCAATGAATGAATATTTAAATGAATAATTTGCAGGTAAAAAGGTTCATAGTGTTTTTGTTTTATAGTCAATTGCCTACACTTCTAATTACGCCATTTTTTAAAGCATTCAATTCTGAACTACTACAATTCCCATATTGAATAGAAAATAGTCGTGGTTAGACTTAATTAACAAAAATGAAAGGACTCTCGAATCTGAAGTAAACAGCCATATTCAAAAAGTTCCGGTAAAGGCTTTTGGCCTGTAAAAATTACGGGTGTACGTATAACCTTGAAATTTCATACTCCAACGTACGCCGAAATAGATTTTTTACTGAACATTTTTATTTGAGCGCCGTGAAAGCGAGAGTGGGCGATTTTTGGCAGTTTTTTTGGCACACAAATGAATGGAAAAAATATTTTTTAGGCGTCCGCGCGGCATTTTTTATCGGAATCTAAAAAAAAACAAAAAACTAACGGGCTTATACACGCTTTTTTAACATCGAAAGTGAAAGGGCGGTTTTGTTAGTTGAAATAACGTATTCACTTTATCGAAACGTTTTTTAAAGGCTAACTTTACATTCACGACTGACATACTTTTGATCGTTTTGTTTTCAACGCCGGCTCGTTTTTTATCATATTTTGTACGTGTGTTTTGAATTTGCTGTCTTTTTATTTGGTTAGAGAATGCGTGAATTCATTTCGTTTGATCATAACTTGGAAACTGCAGTTTATTAAAACGTAGGCTTTTAAAATTAGTTAATTTCGTCATGAGTTCTGTTAATCACGCAACCATGAAACCTGATAAGATAATAAATTAAATAAAAGAGTTTCCTTTTTGCTAACAAATGTAAGTTCTACATAAATAAATTCATAATTAAATAATACATTATAATAAAAAGCGCGATTTTTCATAACATTTTTCATTTTGATAAAACATATTCATAGAATGCCTTTAGAAGTCAAATCTAAAATATCATTCATACTGTTAACTTCACTGTGTTATATCAATAACATAACATTTAATATCATAATTCAATTTTTCACAAGAAGTATTATTAAAGTAGGTATATTTATTCAAGTTTACTCCTTACTAGCTCCTATCCGCAGCTTTACTCAGGGTACTTTCGTAAAAAGTAGCCTGTGTATTAATCCTAACTATAGTCTATGTCCCTGCCAAATTTCATTAAAATCCGATCAGCCGTTTTGCGTGTAAGAATTAAAACATCTATTCAATCCTTATCAGGTGGTAGTTCAAAAATGACTTGTGAAAGTTTACATTGATACAAAAGTTTTGTCCGTAAACCTTTTTTGTTTTTGTATTAGTACAATAAACGTACAAACAATTATCCTACAATTATAACAGTATGAGTATATTCTAAACGTTTTAATTATTTAAATACGGAAGTTGTACCGCCGTGGCGTGAAGCCAAATAAGTCTCAAGCATCAGAATGTCTCTTTGAGACTTGGCTGAATCGATGGTAACTTGTATTGAAATTTAACGGGTTTTAAACCGTTTTATTGTAAAAGGCAAACGAATATTAATAGGATTATATGTATATTGCAGCTTGAACAAAAAGTTTTAGATTCTTCGTGTCTTGATTGAGAAAGTACTACATTGATTGGGTTTAAATGAACTCAACTTACTTCAAATACTGTTTATAAAAACAGTATTCTTCATAATTTCTGTGTCATGTGCCATATTAAAATATATTTGTATATGAAAAGGATAGGGTTATATCAATATTGTGCAATTTATGACCAGCTTTGTATATCATCAATAATTAGTTTTAATAGATCCTTAATTAACCTTCTTTGAGTATTTTTGGAATGACGACGAAAGTGAGAGCTTCTGAATTTGTTTTTCTTTTTTATTAAGACTTATAGTAAAGAAATTTAAGTCCTAAAATACCAAACAAGATCTAGAATGTGACTGAATAAGGTTTAAGTATTATTTAAATATTAACTAAAACAAACACAAAGGTAAAGAATATTTTTATTCCATAATGGAAACTCGTTTCAAATAATAATCAGACTAAATGCAACGTATAATTAGAACCGTTGCGATGTTAAGTTCATTTTGTCTTTGAATTCAGTGAAAATATTATTGTAATAATTTTAGAGACGACAATAGTTTTTAATTTTAATGACTATAGTTCTCATAATAATAATTGGTACCTAATTTCTAGTCTTAAAGGGTATAACATTTAATCTAATTATTTTTTATTTTTTATTTAAAATATAATAATATGAATAATGAATTCAATTTTAACTGTAGTGTACAATATAATGTACCTGTTACATATTTTACATACCTATATTTTATTTTTTATCGAATGGCACTCTACTTCGATATTATGATTACGTTCATTACTCTATCCGCTAATTTAAAAGTAACTAATACAACAATTGAACATCGGCATGAATGCACAATACAAAATAATTAATAAAAAAAAATTGCAAACTAATTGCGTTGAAAAAAAAGACTTGTATCGTATTTTGACAAGTGGAATGAGCTTATACGACAGGCTCGTAATAAAAATTATATGCTTCAATTTACGATGCGGGGGTATGGGGCAGGGGGGGCCAAAAAATACCCCCCCACCACCCTGATTGCGGGATCGAATCTCGCTAAACGAAAGCAGAGGGGCCGAAAAATTTCGCGGGAGGGGTTCACCCCCCTCAACACGATACACTTTTTTTTAACATTATCCACGAACTATGCGGTGTTTTGTAATTATTAAATTTTTTATTTTTTCCGCCTTTGTTACTCCTATTCAACTGAGTGTTTACGCTAGTCCCCGATCTCAATGATTCCATTGCAATGACGCAATTGTTTATAATAATGGCGTGCTAATTAAAAATCCAATGCGAAATTATCTTTGTTCATTGTAATTTTGAGGGTTTCTGGTGAAAGCTCCAATCGCGAGTGCTTTTGCAATAGTATATGAGTTTTAGTGTTTTTAATGAGGAATGTATGAATAATATGTGTATCTGTAGATCGGAAAATGCCTGTATTACTATTAGTATTTACTTTATTGTAGGCATATTGGAAACATAAATTATTATGATTTATGAAAAATATCATAATAACGAACTTCGTTAATATTATAATTAATTTCAAGTTTTATTAGTGTTTATGAATATCATTAGCAGTTAATTTATTAAATTATTATGTTTTAAGCAACTATTGATATTTTATTTCAAAATCTTTATGGAAATACTTGCTATTAACCGCGGCATCGCCCGCATGATAAAAAAAAATCCCATGAGGTATATTTCACCGTAGTGAAACGCCTGTATCAATCTTAGTCTCGTAACTATCTCCAAACACAAAAATCATAACAGAAAACTACTCCGTTTGCGAGGTAAAGAAACAAACACGTTATAGATTTTATAATTCAGGACTTTTTTATGTTTTAGGACTAACTAGCGGTCCGCCCCAGCTTTGCCCGTGGCACATATTTCGCAATAAAATATAGCCTATGTTCTTTCTCAGGGTCTAAAGATTATTTGTGCCAAATTTCATCAAAATCGGTCCAGTAGTTTATGCGTGAAAACCATACATACATACATACAAACCTTTCCTCTTTATAATATTAGTATAGATAATATTTATAAATAATAAATAAGATTAATTTTTTTTTTATTATAAATAATAAATAAAGTTGATAAAAGTATTAATTCAAATCCCCATTATCTTAAAAAATACATTTTAAGGAAAATTCGTTTCCTTATAAAGATGTTCCAAGAAGTTCTTAAAATAGTAAGAACTGTACTTAAACATTTTAAGATATGTTTTATTTATAAAATAACTAGCGGCCCGCCCCGGCTTCGCCCGTGGTACATATGAAAAATAGATGTTGGCCGATTCTCAGACTTACCCGATATGCACAGAAAATTTCATGAGAATTGGTCCACCCGTTTCGGAGGAGTATGCAGACTAACATTGTGACACGAGAATTTTATATATGTATAAGATACTCCTACTCGTGTAATACTAGAATCTTGTAAAAAAGCTGAATATCAACTTATATAAAATTAAAAATATAATAATTACAAAGCATAGTTTTAAAATCTAGATTACAATAATATCATCAGTATTTTTCATTCTAAACCCTCAATAATAATTAGTCTATTTACTTATTGTTATCTGTACCAATTAATTATTAATAAGTAAAAGAAATACGCTATTACGATCATTATAAAATCAGAACACTAAACTAATATTATCATTATGAGGAAATACGCTTTAACCATAGTTAAATAATTGAACTTCAACTCTATCAGACGAAAGCTTATCCATACTAATATTATAAAGCGAAAGTAACTCTGTCTGTCTGTCTGTTACTCAATCACGCCTAAACTACTGAACCAATTTGCATGAAATTTGGTATGGAGATATTTTTATACCCGAGAAAAAGACATAGGCTACTTTTTATTGCGAAATATGTACCACGGGCGAAGCCGGGCGGACCTCTAGTTTTACATAAATACTAAAGAACCCTTAAAATCCTCTATTATCACAATATTTTTAATATCTACAAAACCGTACTTACTAACCTCTTGCTAGAGTGGCGCAGGGACCTAAAGTGAGTCTTGGCCGATCCGACAAACAAACACAACTTACAAAACCGTTGTTCTAAACATTATTTCAATACACTTCTAAATGTTCACCCTAAAACAACCTTGTGTCTTTCCCAGAGCATTTGCGAACATCTTAAAAATGCCTTCATGTAACGGACAAAGTAGTAAGTTATTCAAAGAAAATATAAATAGAAATTCCTGATGTAAGGGGCCTTACATGCTTATCTTAGTACACAATTTAAGGTTGTAAGTTAAATATATATAACTTATAAGGAAAAGTTTATCTTTTCAAATATAATATAGGACTAAAATTACCATCATAAATAGTATAATGAAACAATTGAAAATTCTTTTTCAACTATATTATAAATTAATGATTTTGCCTATTTATCTAAAAATATTATTATTGTTTCATTAATTGAGGGCTCAAGACATCGGTTCGCTTCATATTTCTGTAATGTTAAACTATCTTTGCTTACAGAATTTATAAGATTGTTGAGATTTTCTAGATTCCAAATAATCATAATCTAATGACGTATATCATGGCAAATAACGCCCAAAAAGTAAGAAAGACTGTTCTACAGTAAAGTAAATTATTAAAGGATAAATAAAGCTAATTACTATAAAATGCACTAGCTGTGCCCCGCAGTTTTACCCGCATTGCTCCGCTCCTGTTAGTCTTAGCGTGAAATAAATGGGCTATCTAAGACTAAAACAATTTTTCAAATCGGTAGTTCTCAGATTAGCGCGTTCAAACAAACAAATCAACAAATTCTTCAGCTTTATAATATTAAAGTATAGATTATTTCTCTAATACAGCCTGTGTTAGAGAAATTGTAAACAGTTGACGGCCTTTTCCGTAGCGCCACGTAGGCCGTAGTACTACGACGTAGCGCGCCTACGACAATATAAATATTTTCTTTAGACTTTTATAATTACGTTAAGTCGATTCATGAAATCATAAATGTACTCGTTTGAATGGAAACGTTATGGAATTAATTATTGGAAATGTTCTATTTTCCCTTTATTGGTATATTATGACGATTATATAAGGGAAATTACTTGAATGATAATTTCATATAATTCTAATATATTATCTTTTAAATAGATTATTTACTTTGTAAGTTCTTTAGATTTCACCGTAAAAGTTGAGAGTAGATGAAAGATATAGCCTTACTTAGTAACATGACTTTGTTGAATGTTTTCTTTATTTTGATCTAACGCGGGGTTTTTTTCGGGGTAAGAATTTAATTTGAGATTAAGTAGTTAATAGTTAATTTAATATAAAATCGTTGTTTTTTTTTTTAATTAAATAAGTTCTTGTGTATTTCATAATTTAGTCTTCTTTTTTGTTATACAATTGATAAAATATAAACCTTCAGGCAGGGAAAGCTCTTTCTTTAAAAATAAATTATTTATAGTCTTTATTTAAATAACTTGATTTTATAAATAATAAAGCAATTTTTAAACTTTATTAGCGTCTTCGGGAATCGAAATTTCAATACTACTAATATCCTACTAATATTATAAATGCGAAAGTTTGTGAGAATGTGTGTGTGTTTGTTACTCTTTCACGCGAATACTACAGAACAGTGTACAATGAAATTTAGCAAACATATAGAGTAACTTGGATTAATACATAGGATAGGTTTTATCCCGGACATCCCACGGGAACGGGAACTATGCGGGTTTTCCTTTGAAAACGCGGGCGAAGCCGCGGGCGGAAATCTAGGCTATCATAAGCGATGAACTACGAAGGGTATGGTTAACTGCAAGAAGGCATGAAATCCTATCATGTGTTTACATAACATCGTATTGTTGAAATTATTTTAACGCTATTGTAAACGTTTTAGGAAAAGGAATAACATATTTGAATAGGTGTTATTTCTAATGTGTTTTTCTCAAACAACAACTGTATTTTTCCATTGTTTACACAAAAATTTCCTATGAAGGAAGATTTTAATGTATTTTACCGGTTGGCTTGTATATTTATTACATAGAAAAAAAGATTTAAATATATCAAGGCATATTAAAAACTACGCATTACTTTTTTAACTTCCACTCGTAACAAGTTCTTTTAAATTACACAAAGTTCATCAGGACCGCATCACTGTATAGATAAACAAACGAAATCGATTTCATCTTACCCTAACCCTAAAACACGTTTATAGTTTTGATAGTGAGGGGTGCATGGTTTAATATAGCTCTAGTTATAGATATTTCTGAATGAATTCTTTAGTTTTCGGTTTAAAGAACTTTATTTATCTCATAAACAAGAACAATACAATATGATCTTTTACACATAATATCCGTACTTAATATTATAAATGCGAAAGTAACTCTGTATGTCTGTCTGTTACTCAATCACGCCTAAACTACTGAACCAATTTGCATGAAATTTGGTATGGAGATATTTTGATACCCGAGAAAGGACATAGGCTATCTTTTATTGCGAAATATGTACCACGGGCGAAGCCGGGGCGGACCTCTAGTGAGAAATAAAAATATTGCAGTTAGTATAACACAATCAGCTATCGAAATTAGTTAAGTACTCTTTAATTTATTTTAAAAAATAGTAATCGATGAGGATTCTTTAATTGCTTCAGGCAGGCTATTGTAAAATTGTGCTCCCTCAAATCTTACGTGAAGTATCTTTTGAAAATGATGTAGTATATTTATTAAATACACCATATTTATTGTGGTATCATGATTGATTGTGGCGGGTTTTTTATGTTTTACGTGAGTGTTATACATTTAGAAATTAAACTCTTTTTAACGGATTTTAAACATGATTCTCAGTCTTAGTCTCACCGTGACTACTCGTACGTTCGGCATCCATACTAATATTATAAATGCGAAAGTAACTCTGTCTGTCTGTCTGTTACTCAATCACGCCTTAACTACTGAACCAATTTGCATGAAATTTGGTATAGAGATATTTTGATACCTGAGAAAGGACATAGGCTACTTTTTATTGAGAAATATGTACCACGGGCGAAGCCGGGGCGGACCACTAGTACAGAATAATATATTCAATAAAATGCGTTTAAAACTTGTATAAAAGCCGTTAAAAGTCTAAATTTCAATTGTGTAGTTGTTATAATTTCTTTAAGATTTTGACGTTATTTTCGTCCTTAAATAATACAAATAAGGCATTATAGAATAATCAGTCACTTTGAAAGTATTTTCCTTTGAAGGCATAAATAGATTTAACAATAACGCAAATTTTCGCGGATTTTCCGTATACAATCCTCTTACAAATATCTATCCCCTAATTATTTACCACCTTGGTGTTGCGTCAATACGTGGTATACGACTCTGCAAAGCTATATAAGAGTTAAAATTCATCGAAATCCGTCTTGTAGGTCAAGCGAAAAACTTTTGATACAGCAAGGAAGGAGAATTAATGAAACATTTATTTTAAATATTTCAATAATGTCTGAAAATAAAATACAGGAATATTTATTCCATAAATTAAAAACTTAAATAATAACTTAACATCTTAAAATTAAAACACCTATAGGTAATTATTGCAGTAATTA
Organism: Colias eurytheme; assembly: GCA_907164685.1. Taxonomy (NCBI): domain Eukaryota; kingdom Metazoa; phylum Arthropoda; class Insecta; order Lepidoptera; family Pieridae; genus Colias; species Colias eurytheme. Next base: position 8,689 of record CAJQZN010043950.1, on the reverse strand, counting down.
AGACTCGCGGTTTTTCTCTATTTCTATCTCTTATTACATTCTTACGAAGAAAAAATTATGAAGGCAGTTGATTTTTGAAGGCGTAAAAAACCATTTTGTTTAAATTTGTTTTTTTTTTTAATCGTATCATATCCTCATCTCTGTATATGCATTTCCTTCTTAAGTTTTGGAATTAAGGATCATATTTTTACCTTATCTTTGTACATAGATCTCATTTATATTAAACTAGCGAACCGCCCCGGCTTCGCCCGTGGTACATATTTCGCAATAAAAAGTAGCCTATGTCCTTTCTCGGGTATCAAAATATCTCCATACCAAATTTCATGCAAATTGGTTCAGTAGTTTAGGCGTGATTGAGTAACAGGCAGACAGACAGAGTTACTTTCGCATTTATAATATTAGTATGGATTTCTTCAATAAAGCTATTATTCCTTTGATCACAACATAATTAACTTCCTATAGTTTTGAGTAAGCTATAGTGTATTGATTTAAAAAAAAACAAAGTGTCGATTCAAGTGCATGCTTCCCTTTAAAATGGAGATATCTTTTTTGAATTTTTACAAAAAAGAGGGTAAAGGGCACTTAAAATTTGAATTGAGACAATGGGTAGCTAGTCTCATTTGTAGATCGTAGGGGCGATTCCTTGTTATTTTTCATAATTGGGTCAAAGAAACCGGTCAAGGATTCATTGTAATATGATTTTCTATATTCTTTAGTTTAGAAAACATTTTTTGTTGATATAACAAATTATAGGTATTGTGGAAATTTTTAAAGTTGATCTTCGTATTTATATTATAAGAAATGCGTAAATTTGTTTTTTGAATAATATTTAGGCTTTGAGAAACGTAATATTTATGATTAAGATTATAATTTTAAACTATACGTATAATCTTCTGATGTATAGAAGAACATCTACGGTAAGATAAGGTATCATTAGGCTTTACTTTTCTATATATCTATATTATAAATAAAACAACGTTTTTCAATTAAAATACAGAATAAATAAACTCAATACAAAAATAATATTGAAAATATAAAACTAAAGGCACGCATAAAATTATTAATTACATGTTTAATTATACACAAAATAAAAGGAACGGAACGAAATGTCTGCCTAGAGATAATTGTGCCTCCCGCAAAAAACCAATATTGGAACATATGTAAAACGTATTGTATATTAACATCATTTAAACATATATATTATATGTAGGAATGTAGGCGTCATGGGGAGGCTGATTAAAAATCATGACATGCGCAGAATCATTTAAAAACTAAAGGGGGTTGGGTTAATTTTTAAGTATTGATCAAAAATTGTGTATGTGAAGAGTAGGGGTAGGGTGGCGTGCGTGTATTAGGTTTTTTGCTGAAAATTTATCATTAGACTCTCTTTTGTCGCGTGAATTATTTTCGTACTTTGAGCTTTTGTGGGAGGGGAAATTTTTGTGTGATTTCACTTTGAGATTCCGATGTTTTGATAGTTATTGTTATGGATGTCGATTGCTCATTATATGATTTTGTATGTTGTTGTTTGTTATGTTTGGAATGAATGTATTAAAGAGTTTTGCAATGTTTCGTGTAGAGCTTATTTAGTAATTATTTACTTTCTTAGCTTTGATTTTGTTTGTGAAACCGTTGTATGTTGTTGTTGTGTTCTTACAATATATACGATCTTAAATGATAATAATTATAAATAAGATTAATGTTATTTTTAATTATTGATGTTATAATTACAATTGGCAAATAATAACTGCATTTATGAGTTTTCAATTCACGTTCCCTATTTTATATTTTCACATAATAGGTACAGAAAAAATAAACTTTATGATCAAATCCCAACTTATAACAAATTCAACACACAATAATATCATAAAAACTATACAAATAAATGTTAACTAAACTTCGTAACATCACACCTAAATATATTGACTTATTTCAAACTTACATTTCTCATCATACGCGCTGTCGTCTCAAGCGATATTACTATAAAAATAGCTAACCGTGTGAATTATGTCAATCTGTTAGTGAGTCCGGAAGGTAACAAGGCAGGCATTGTCAGGCGCCGACACATGTGTGGGGGAATCGTGAACATTTCTGCTATCTGTGACGAGTAATTAACAAAGAGGTTATGTTGTAAATTCTTTTGAATCTGTGGAATTTTTATATGAAGGAAAAATCATGTAAAAAAAATTTTGCTCTTCAAGATTTACTTTAATCAATTTACGATTATCCTTGTTAAGAAAAACAAAAGGATTAATTATACATATTTTTATAACAGTTTTTAATGTTGTTATTCAATTCAGAATTTTCATTACAAAACTAAGCCGGATTATATCGTACTTTCTAATTAATTAAGCGAAGCTTATAAAAATTATTTATATAAAAATAATTTAAAACGCGAACGTTACGCCATAATACAAACATATTGTTTCCGCAAAAGAATATAGAGGCATAAACAACAAAATAGAACTTATGCCATAATGGATGATTCAGAGCTCTTATCAAAAAGCGAATACAGCATTTCATTATATACAAAACAGAGTTAAGCCCCAAATAATTTAACACAAAACAAAAATAAAAAACTCGACAAACATTAGAATTCAGCGCGAGAGGATCCGAACTAAACATCTCACCCGCATGTGGGGAATAATTTAAAAATACGGGCACTTCTATCCGGAGGCACATTGTGCCCCATACCTACTATTTTGCGTATTTTTCGGTGTGCGTGGCAGGTGGCGACCCCTCTGCGGGGCGTTCGTTAAAAACGCTCCGGAGTACGTATTATAAAAGTTGCGCCTACCGCGTGTAAGTAGTGGCGTGGGGTCGCCCCCCCCTCCCCCCACCCACCTAGTTAGACAGTTAAAAGTATGCGGTATTAACGAAACGGAAATGAATATACGAGTAGGTAGGTACGGTTTTTGGGAGGCTGTGACGCCGCGGGTTAGATTATGAGAATACTTCGGCCTTTTATTTCGTTTTTTTTTTCATTTCGGGGACGCTTCGACCGGAGGGTTGCTTAGAACTTAGTTATGTGACTGGTTGTGTTTTGAAGTACGTTTTGAAATTTTCATAATGTTGCCTGGTATGCTTGATTGGGAAAGTGATAAAATATTATTGATTTTTCATACGTTGGTACTGTAAAATACAGCGCTACGTATTGTAAAAGACAATGTGATTAAAATTTAATAATTAGGTACCTTTGGATAACATGATTATGTAGTAATAATTAAATATAATGTATATTTAATTATTACTACCTAATTATAATTTACTTTTTATTTATAACCTCTATTAGAATAAACCATAATTTAATGAACACAGAAGGAAAGGGATATGAAAAATGCTTTGACTAGACTCACAAATTGTTTAACATTAATATTATATTTGTGAAATTATTCCTGTATTATATTAATATTTAAATCAAGCGTATCTTTAGGTACAGTAATCTGTGTTATTCATAGTTAAAGATGCCATAAAATATAAAATTATTAGGGATATCAATTGGAAATACTTCATCAATCTTAATCACCTACGTAGGTAGGTACCTTATAGGCGGATAAGTATTAAAAAGAATATTTGTAAAATCTAAATAAATAAAATTTATGAATCGAAACATAATTCAAAATTTAAATTATTATTTTATCCTCATCACTGATGTTGAAATATTAGAAAATTTTATCTCCTGTGAAAATTTTGTAGCAAAATCTCCGTAAGTTTTAAATACACTTCTAAAAATACCGGAATACGAAAATTATTATCATATTTTTTTCCAACGTAATAAAAATTTTAAATTAATTACAGAATATTTTAAAATCACTTCTAATATCGAATTTGTTAGTTCAAAAGTGAATCGAGTGGGGCTTGAAAATTCACGCCCTTTCACTAATTGGCTAGTAGCGCCGGAATAAAGTACTTCAAACGATTTCCGTTACTAATTAGAAACGTAATATATTCACGCAATAATTATCAAATATCAAAGATTACATTCGTATACAGAAACTCGTTCATAATTAGGAAATTCTAATAAAACATTGTGGAGGAAGCAAGGTCGAAAATGTACGTATAAATTTTTTGCGCCTGCTATTTTTGTACCGCAATCAAACGACACGTAATAAAGAGATTGCTACGATATTTCTGTAAGGCGTTCGAAAATCGTCGGCCGCGTGCAACCTACTGCCAAACACATTACAAGGGTCAGCGGTTCACTTTGATGATATATTTATAGCATTAAGAAGTTACTGCGAAACTGTTATGATTCCGATCTCTTAGATTTATTTGTTTGAATTTTATATGAAGCATGAATAATGTTAAGTAAAATTATTTATTTCAAAAAAATTATGAATACGTTAACAAATTAGTACATTCATTGAATATAATAGTCAGCTCTCTAATAACTAGAGCACTCTTACATTATAACGAATGTATTTCCTTTGGAAACACAAATAACTAACTCCAAACTCAACAGGAACAGTAAAACGAAAGCAACTTAAATGTATACGCCAATTAATTAGCAAAAAATAACCACAGATTATAATCTATTGAGGTATGTATTCAAATATCAAGCCAATAGTAAATTTATGGCGCAATTCTGCAGCATTACCGACATAGAAATAAAACAATTTATAACAAAATGTAAACAGGAAGAGTCGTATTTTCATTAAGACCCCCCTCCCCCTAAGCACCCCCCAGAATAGACCGAAAATACTCGGTTATGATTAATTCGGAATGCGAGGCGCATTGATCAAGGAAGAGGGTTTTTACTTGAAACTACCCATCTCGTGCCCCCCCGTTAGAGAGAGACTAATGCGCCACCGTCTCACTCTAAAACAAAGATGCTAAAACTTCTTTCGCAAGTATGAAGATTTTAATTTCATATTTTTGACGAAACGGTTCTAAAATTATGCTTGCGCACAACCCGAAATGGACTCTAAGCAGCAGTCTTTGAATTCAATTTCGCATACGCCGCGGACGTACTTATTTCCATTTTCTAATGCCGAATTAGTTTTCGAAGTGAAAGATACAGTGCCAAGACTGTGTGAGTGCTCTAATTAGATGTGGACTCTATGCTTCCGGGATAGAGTTTGATTTCGCGCGTTTCGCGTTCTGAAGAAATAATTCTCAAGTCGTACCCCGAAATTAGTCGAATAAGGAGAAAGGGGTTCATACGATGGGTGGTTTTAAAAGAAGGCAAAAAGGTGGGGATAGAAAGATGCGCAAAGACTTAGTTTGCGCGGGGGGTAGGGGGTGTTATAAAATATATAATTCTATACTTACAATACTTGTAAATACGGCACGCGGAAGTACCGGGAGTAACTAGTTTTGATACTTTGATATCTTGATTAGACGAATTTGTTATGATTTATAACGGTTTATTTCTTAGAAGGTACTAAATGTCTAGTTTCATGAACTGTTTAATAAGTGACGATTATTTATGCATTTGAGGCGTATACCAGGATGGAATTTCACCTTTAAATGACATATTTACAAACAAGTATGGTAAAACTTCCGTGTATACCTTAATTACCTTAGATATTAATAAAATATCTTTCCAATTAACATTAATGCATCAATATGAAACCAATAAACGCGTGTAAGATTTGGATTACAATTTTGAAAATATATTTACAAGATGTCATACAGCATAGCCTATAATTTAAGTTAAATACTAACTAATAAAAGAGTGATATGTTTTACATCTAACCAAACATGTTATACAGAAATGCTGTGTATAAACCATGAATTCTTTTATAAATCTTAGATACAGTTACTTATAAGGAATTCATACGCCGCAAGTTTTCTCAACGCAAAGTATCAAGAACACTTGATCGCAGTACTCTGCTACATTCGCTGATATTTAGTCGCGAAACGGGATGTATTATAGGGCGGTAGTTGTTTAAAATAAGAGCGAGTCGCGCTCGCTATGGTGCAGTGGTTAGAGTTAAAGCTAGTGCAGGTTCTATTCTTGGTGAAGTAATTTCAGATTTTAGTTTTTTTGTGCTGATTTTTAAAGTTATTAAGGTAGAAATTGCTATTTAGATTAAATGTTAGCTACAAAAAGCTATGAATATTTGTTTTTAATAAACGTAACACAAAATCAACCATATTGAATGAAATAAGCAATAAAAGTAAAATTAAACGTTCTAGTTGTTAAATAAACAGAACAATTTTAAACATTACATTACTCTATATTCTACGCGTGACACCTGTCATTTTTTATCTATATCAAAAAGCCTTGTTCGTGCTACGTGTAAAAAAAAACAAAAAAAAGCAGTGAAGCTACTTATGCCTGATCCGCTCATTTCGCGCGGTTCTTAGTAAAAAGTTGTAAGAGGGGTGCACTAGCGCCTACGACGTAGCCCGTAGCCGCTACGTAGGCCGTAGCAGGGCTGCGGCTTCTTTATTTGTAAATTGTATTTTTTTAATTATTTTTTCTGTGAGATTATAATTAACTTTTTAATTATCATTTTTTAGTTTAAGTATTGTTATATAGGGCTTCAATATATGTTTTATAGTAGGTCTTACATGATATATTGGTTATAGGACTATGACGTATTGCTTTAGATTTAGCATTTTGTAGGTAAAGTGTTAACTTTATGCGCCCCTACGGCATTGTTTCTGGTTTAAATAAAAATAAATAAATAAAATAATTTTTGATATGTATTACATCTTTTACTTGCTTCTTTTAAAACGAACTACGAATATGAAAATACGGTATCGAATATGTATTAATTAAACCATAATTATTATAGAAGTATTTTACGTATTTAAATAGTCTAATTAACAACACGCATTATCGATATACATTTACAAGCTCCTTATTTTACAGTATCTATAACATTTATTGCATTCTAATGTACTCATATACTCTACATATTGAACCAAAGCAAACTACATCATTTCAATCTACCAATTTTTGGTTTCACAAAAAATAATACAACAATAAAACTACCAAAAAAAACTTATTAAGGAGTTCATTAGCCAGCCCTGGCACTATCGCTCCTAAGACACCCCCGGGGGCACCCCCCGGGGGGGAACGCGGAAATATGAAGGGAGTACTCATTTATCAATATACTGGGGACTGTTTCTTTCCTTGAATTGATTATTCTGCTAAGAATATTGACGGCGCACGATCGAACGATTAGACTTTTTGATGTTACGATTCTGTAGTTCTGTTCTGGATGAATGTGAATGCTTCTAGTAGGATATCACCTTTGCTTAGAATAAATATGTTGTATTGAAAATGTGTAATTATGCAAGGAAGTCTTGGCGTATAGGAAATGGAAATTTGAAAGTCTTCAAAGGAAAGCTAGGTGTTATAACATCTCAAAGTAATGATGCTTCTAAAAGATGTGAAATGCAACAATTTGAGTTTGACTCATAAGTTAATTAGGATTCTAGATTTATTATAGGTACTATAAAAAAATATTTTGATAGTGATACTAGATACTACTAATATAGATCATACTAGTACACATAATGCTATATACTAATAGGGTATAGTAATTACGTGTATCTTTAATAAAAATGTAGAAAACTGTGCAATTAATCCAAAAATACACAAAATCCCCTTTTTTAAAACATAAACAGTCACAGTAAATCATAAAATCTTCGTTTATATAGTTAGCTTTGTTTTCTACGTTAAATTAGATATTTAGAAACTCGGTAAGAACTTTAAATCCTAAATGGTTACAAGTTTTTATATTTAGATGTTTTAGTAGACAGTTTAATTGAAAAATATACTTTTATTTACTTGAACTATTATTATTATCAACCTTTTTCGTTTTCATGTTTTCTTCTAAAAATAATTGTTTTATTGTATGTATTACTTTCGACAATACGATTGTTTCGTGTATGGATTAACCGTAGTAAAAACCGTACGAAAGCATGAAAAATGACATAAGATGATTCATATAATTTCATAACCATTGATAATAATTCTGACAGGTTTCCTGTGTTCAAGAAACCACTTTAATTATATAAATTATAATGTTCATAAATAACAGGCTCAATAAGTTAAGGTGACAGTAAAAGGCATAGGCCAGACAGACCAAATGCCAGAAAACAATAAAAAGTATAGACAGAGCCTGTTTCTTTTGTTAATGTTAATGAACTGAGATTAATTTATCGATTTTATAAGCTAAAATCATAATTTATAAATCACATAACAGTAAAAACATACTATTACTACATAGTGTATCACACAAATGCCACAAACCAAGCCTCATCGCATAAAACACAAAATAACTAACGCAAAAATCGTATAATTCAAATAATTCAAACAGCCTCCCAACATTTAGGTTAAAATAAGCATCTTGCATAAGAAAATGCCGGGGTGTTCTCCCCTGCTATCTCCGTTTTTAGTATTTTAGTAAGTTCAGGGGGAAATTACCCCCCAGGGGTGGGGTGGGGTAAGATGTTGATGTTTCTTAGTTTTATATTACTGCCGTACTTTATTGCTTATTTGTGGAAGTGTGCTTAGTGTATGCAGATGTCGGAAGGGTGGCCACCCCATTTATGGATCTACTTAAGTATTTTTTTAAGATTAGAATTGTGATTTCGCTTCGATTACGTTAGTTTTATTTTACACGCGCTGCCCATAATTTTTTATGTTTGGGCGCGCGTAAAATTTATGTTTTGACGTTTGAGGACGGGCGTAATTTTTTTTTATTAAATTCTCGAACGATCGATGGTT
>CAJQZN010043949.1:0-28358 GCA_907164685.1 Colias eurytheme | reverse complement strand
GGAGAGGCCTTAAATTTCACTATTTTACATACTCGGGATTATCATATCTACGAGTGTCGGCCCCAGGCCGGCAAGCCCCACTTTTTGCTACCCGACCTCTATCGGCCCGTCTCAAATATTTAGTTGTTACTTTTTGTTACGCGCTACGTGAGCGGATTCTTAAATACAGCTTTCTATTTCACTTTTGAGAACCATATTTCTATTTTGAGGCTATTTGAATTTCGTGAAAGAGGTGATAAATATGTATATTTTTTATGAATTCATGAAAATAAAAGAAAAATTGAGATAGTGGTATTTAAAAGCCGTATTTATTTATTATTTGAATTGGTTAGTACATAATAATTGGGTTCTAATCTAAATCTTTAGTTATTCATTCATATATGTTTTAAGTTTTTTATTAATTTAAATATAAAACGTATATCAAGATAATATTGTCACCGCAAAAGTTTTTACATGATATATTCCATACAATAATTATAATTTTACAAACCAAAGAAACTTACCTCACACAAGCACATACCAAATTAATCTCCGCATAATCGTTGGAAACAAAACACCTCTACTTAACCTCGGTCCGCAGTTATTGTAGGCAACCGCCAGAAGCCCTTCAGAGGTCTGGGGAGGCAAGACTGATCGGAGGTTCGAATTAGCCTCTGAAACCTCAATTAAGTCTCGTCTCGTGTGCATTCGGAACGGCCACGTCCAATTATCGCGGGTACTATTGTTTCTATCCGTTTCTACCAGTTTCTACCCATTTCTACCGCTATGTAACGTAAGCATTGAAATATCGTCAATAGGCGAGGTTTGTAATTTTAGACGCGTTCAACTGATTCTAATTTTAGTCTTGGGTGATACACGTGTCTTGAGGTGTGTTCGATTTTGTAAGGGTGATAGGTATTTAGTTTAGAATATTTGGAATTTGTCTCTATTCTAATCTAGAATTATAATGTCGTGTTCGTTTTATCATATTTAATAAACAGTATTAATTCATTATTGTCTGAAGTTACGTAATTATTTTAATCAAAAGTTACTACGAAAACTATGGCTACACAGGAAAACTTTATATTTATATAACAACTGTGAAAGAAGGCGAGAAAATCATCATTAGAACCCTGTACTATTCAATGATTCCAACAGCTTGAATGCTAGGGTTCAAAAATAGCTAGTCATGTGCTCATAATAATTTAACCCTTCTTACAATTACGTCATGAAGACGTGTCGCAACGGTGACTGATGGTACTCATTCAAATTAACACTGCTAAGTGCGGTTGTATGTACACAATATAATGCGTTTTTGTTTTAGTATAGTGCAATAATTAATGATTGATGAGGAGGATGAGCATTTAATTTTTTTTATGAATGTCTCAATCATCGTATTCATTTGATGCCTGTTTTATGTTATGTTATAAAAACTTTACATGTTCTCGAAAGAAAGAAATAAATTTATTATTTATTATATCGTAGCCAATTGCTTGTGGTACTGTAGAGTTCCTAACTCCTAAGGATTATTCCTTTTTAAACTATTATTATAGGCATTACCGTTCTTATAGTTATATGTTGCGAAAATATATATGTTATGATGTTTTGAATGATTGAAATTCAGTAAATTAAAATAAATTTATTAGCTTTATTCTTATTAGAGTTAATAAATAAGTTGTACATAGAATACCAAACCAAAAAAATACTTATTACTTTCTAGGAAAATTCCAGGCTAAACAACGATAACCTAAAAGTAATTAATTTAATTTGCTTACGAGCAATACTCCCCTGGTGTTGCCATCGGAATTCTCTTAGTAATTGGAAAATTTATTGCAAGGTGTGCACCCAGGGCCGTGATGTTTCACTTTCTCGAATGATTTATTGTCCTCCAAAACAATTTTAATTGCTATCAGTGACACAGTGTAAACAACTATTCGATTAAGTTAATTCCATTATGCTGAACCGGTAATTAATTTAAGAGCATATTTATCTTATTCCGTGGATGTAGCTGGTTTGCGTTGTGAATTATCAGAATTTTCTAATTACAGTAAGGGAAGGATGAGTTTTAACACTTTGGTTTTGTTGGTTGGTACTATTCGTTGTTCCCAACTTTTGTTAACTTATTTAAAAGGATAGAATTTTAGACGATAATTTTATAAAAACATGTAAACATATGTAAAATATATAACCTCCAAAATCACCAAATCGTTTTGAATTACATCAACAGGAAGATACCTTGACATAATAATATTATAATAATGTATGCTATTTTTTTATTTCTGAAAAACCACACGGCACCAGGACGATAAACTAGTACATTACCATAACCCATGCACGCAAAAACACCAAAAACATTGGACGCATATTTTGAACAGATTTAATATGCGGACATAGTAAAAACAACTTTGAGCGCACAAGCATTAGTAATTGTAATTAGAGCGACCTCCGGCTATAAGATGTTCTGTGGAGCATGAAATAAGGCCGCACACTAGCTTGAGCTTGTGTGTAATATCGCCCATGCAAATTCAGTCATGCATCACACTTATGAGATTTCATCTAGACACGTTAACGGTTAATCTCGGCAGTTGTTTTTGCTATAGTTATGTCTCTATATGTGTAAAGTAGTTCTAGTGTAGTATGAATATTGAAAACATTTGTAATCAAGGATAATATATATCTAGTAGGTTAGGTTATTAGAATAAATGATTTGTATTTTATGACGCCAATTATTAATTTAAAAGTTTCAGTCCTAAATAGTCATACATTTTAAATACTACAGTTTAGTTTATTTTTTTTCGAAATTGCGAGAGCTTTTATAAAGTCGTATACATTTCAATGTTTCAAAAACTTTTTAAATATACTTTCTTGCTGTTTTATTTGTGCATACGCCTCGTGTGCCCCGACTCATGCTTGACCTATTTCTGTAATAACTAGTAGTTGAATTTTTAAATTTAATGAAAAGTGTATAGCTTAATGCATTTAATTTCGTTTTATTACTTTGAAAGTTTTTGACTTAGTTCGCGTGGTATCTACTGCGAGTATCTTACTTATCCATATAATAATGATAATTGGAGGCTCGTTTACCGAAAGTTAGCCATATTTTTTAATCATAGATATTTTCTTATAACTAAACTAATTTTTTTATATACATCGAATCATTCCTGCTACGAAGAGGCTTATTATTGTGTATATTGAAAAAAAAAAGCTTTATAAATAGCAAAAAGTGTGATACATAATATTTTATGATTTCAATTATTCATTAATAAGTAACTACTATAAACATGGTTATAATCTGTTCGTATGGGTCACGAAATTTTAACATAATAATACACAATTTTTTCGATACACTAAACAAACATGTGCTCATGTATAAAATATAAAGACCCGAACCAGAACTTCTAGAGCATTACTGATTATAACATTTACTATCATATAACCATAGAGTATAAAACCAAAATTCACACTCGCTTATTAACTGAACGGGTTCGTAAAAGAGCACTGACAAACTATCTCATATCCGCCGGCTCGTGCATTAGTGCCGCGCTCCTGACTTTTGTTGCCCACATTACTGCGTCATCACTTTGAGTGTGCTTTGGCTAAATTAAACATGTGTTCGCTTTGTCTTTAATGTTTGATAAAGACTTCGATAGTTATTTAAATTGTATATTATAATATGTATAATATTATTTAATTCTGAAATATCTGAATACATTATTCTTGAAATTTAATTGCTTTTATGATGAAGAGCAATAAATAAATATAAATGACTGCAGAAAAAGTTGATTTAAATAACCAGATATGTATGTTATATGTTAGAAATATTATAATAGTATAACACCACTCCAGACAGTTTTAGTAAGGAGAAGGCGTCACATTCCGATGAGATAGAAAAAAGGCTCAATAACACGGAAAAAACTAGCTATCTTGTCTCACCGTATTAGATTCTGATTTATACGTGAGCGAACTGGGGTGGACGCGATCCGGGGCATTCAACCAGTTTCACTTGACCTCCGCTCAACAAACATTCAGGGAAAAACAGAATGCATCAATAGTGATCTGGGTATCAAACATCGGTAGATAACCTTAGGAAACAAAGATTGCTCCATTCGGCCGATTGAACTCCCTGTACTAACTTCCCTCCCATTTAACGCGAATCCATGCAACAAAAGGATCTCCCGCGCGAAATAACAAAACTACCAATCCTTCGATTTCCGATGTACGAATCGAATCTATCGTATATCCAATATGAATCAGTTCCAAGGATATTTTGTAAACGGAACTTCGACGCAATCGCTGTGATACTGGGAATTCTGTTGTTCGAAATGTTTTTGTTCATACGGAAATTGTGGATCCAATTTTCAAAAATAACTTTCAAATTTCGCATAATCATAGCAAAATTTTCGTAGTTCAAATAACTATAAATATATCTAGTCAAGGAAATTTCACTTGATTTGGTGGTTCGTTCAATAACAATTTATGCAAAATTCAATTACTTTATAATTTTTTCAACACATTATCAATAATTGGGCTATTAAGATGGTCATCATAATTCTCGTGTAAATAAACTTGTAAGAAAAAATATTGATGATAACATATTTTATACTTTCGTCTCTTACTTACTTACTTTATATACTCTTCTCCTTTTAAAATAGCCATCTTGTTTCTTGAAAACTAAATAATATTGAGCAAAAATAAATCACAAAATTAAAAATTCAAGACCATTGACTTCGGGAGTTTCCAAATTGCACAAAATGTCTAATAAAGTTGTCCGAAGCCCTCTATTTGCTGTATTCTTAATAATTACTTCTTCCGATTTGTTTACCTCGACGAGACGAGGGGATGTGAAAAGTGAATTGGGGGTAGAGAGTCAATAAATAATAATGCTAAATGCCCATCGGGTGACCGGGGGCCTACATTTTCAATACTCATGTTTTTCTGTACGAGTTATTCACGCCATGCCTTAGGCTTTATAGGATGTACATAATACGTGATATTTTATGATTTTAAACCCTATCTGTAATGGTGAATAATTTTTTCTAAAAGTTATGAAATAAAAGATACATTTTGCGTATATTAACTGTGAAATAGGAAACTTCCATTTAACAAAATGTATATTATTATGTACTATAGCAAGCAAGACTCAAATACATACGTAAAATTTTAATCTACTAAAACATACTAGCAATATATTCTATAAATGTTGTATTAGGTGGTCACTGGTCATCTCAGATGCTAATTATTTAGGATTTATTTTGTTAGGACGCAGACCCTCACTCTTTAGCGACGGGTCAGTCGATTTCCATTCAATTTGATTTTCATGTTTTATCAGACAACGTTTGGAATGCTATTTAAACTAACTTTACATAAACATACTGCCATTCGTGCGTTATCTCTGAATAGGTTAATGATAATTAAATAGTCTTCCTTCTAAAATATGTGAAGTTTTGGTTACATTGTACATATTGAAATAATACTTTTTTTACACTTTGCTCCTTTTCTGTTTAGGGAAATGGCAAATGTATTTAAAATTGTGTCTACTTCTTTTGGAAACACTTAATTCCTTTCATTAAGCGTTTGTCTATAAAAAAATAAATCCCACCTTCCATTGCAATGCCATTAACCGCTAGACGCAAACAAAACAGCATATTCAGTGAATTATAAAAAAATTTCAATCAATACTTTCGAATACGGGCATGAAGATGTCCCGTAAAGAATAGGCAGAACTTTTCCCATGGAGGGCATAAATTGGATTCGGAAGCAGATCACGTAACGGTTAAGAGTTCACAAAACTGGGCCATAAATTGAACGTAGAGGTGCGCTTGAGACAAACGGCGCCGGCCAAGGACAGGGGTGTATCTGACATCTATTGAGTTTTTATATTGAACTATCTGAAAGGGTCGTTGATACGTCATATATGGGTACGGTGATTCAGAATTCAGATGAATGTTTGAATTCTGTAATGGTCCCACTGTGTACTTACTTATTTTTATTGGTCAATTGGCCAGAAGATACATTTTAGAACACAAGTACGCGCGAAAATACTTGTGAACTTCCAATTACAGCTTAAAACGATTTTCTGATTGTATTAACAAACGGTCAATCAGTTCAAGAGTTACCACTTAGGTTACCGCTTTGTAATGTATCAAAAAGGTTTTGAAGACATCGAAAATAGCACCTAGACCAGGTAGAAAATGGCACCATACACTATATACGTCTGGCCAGCCTGAAATTGACACTGTCCATACCGCAACTTAAAGAAGACTCAGCAGCTCAAATGCATAATTCTCGGTGTCAATCCTTAATCAGTTTAGAGATTCAATAAAACGTAAGGTAAAAGCTATCAAAGAGAGCAGAGGCGGTGGAGCGGGTAACGAGCGTATAATTCTCCCGCTGCCAGGTGGCGCCGCTGCGGTTTGTCTCGACGGAGGCATAAATGTCGACTAATTCATGTAAATAGCTTCTGTTACGTTTTGACGTTCGATCTTTGATTAATTTTATTAATGGTTCTGTTTCGTGAGCCGTGTGATTGGCGGTTGTAAGGCTTTAGTGGCTTAGACAACGACAAATTGTAATTTTTGACAATACTATATGTAGAGTCGGCTTGCTTAACTAAACTAGATGTGAAATGTATGCTTTTAAATTAATTTTTTGTTTATGAATTAATTTTATGATCAGTTTTTTGTACCTATTAAATTTTATATTCAATATTTTTATTATAACTTACGAGGTTAAACGTCATAACAATATATAAATAAATTACCTACCTTATCAAATGTAATACCCAACAGCTTTCCATGAATCGTACAGAATATAATCGAGTTGCAATTAGTCAGCCATTGTGAATTTGCAACGTCAATAAATCCACAAGATATAATAATCTGAGGGCAACTCTATTAAGATCCCTAACGTAAGCGTATCGCATGTTATTTGTTGCATTGACGTCAATGTTGTAGCCACTATATGGAAATGTTCGAAATTTCGTATGGCTACATTTAAATATGAAGTGAGAAGAATATTTTAATGATTATAAAATTCATTGTAATTATTTCTATTTAATGCGAATCAAAGCAATATAAATCAATAAATAGATCTTATTATTAAGTCATCTTTGTTGGTTGAATAGTTAATTTTTAGAAGTCAAATAGGCCTATAGCTAGGAAAACGTGCAGAACAATTCCAAACTTATTTATGAAAATCTCAAGAACTACTGGTCCGATTTGAAAAGTTATTTCGGAGTTGGATAGCCCATTTATCGAGGAAGGCAATAGGCTATATATCATCACGCTAAGACCAACAGAAGCTGAGCAACGCGGGTGAAACCGCGGAGCGCAGCTAGTAGTAAATAAACATATTTATTGAAAACTCTTATATTATGATATTGAAAAAATTCAGTTTAAGATTAAGTTTATTGAAATATAGTTTCATGAAAATTGCCGTTTTCATTTAATATTAATCATGATATTGTATTAACCGTAACATTATCCAAGGAAAATCTAGTCCTCGTCTTATCCTCCTTGTTTGTAAGACTAGCTATATTTAGAAGGTCAGAGGCAATCTAAGAGGTATTCAGCCTTCAGTGTATAGGCCACAGTACCCCTCCTAGGTTTCTCAAGGGACTGATACGAAGAAAATCGGATAAGGCATGTGCGTATTAATTTATCTATTTTCTGTAAATATTTTTGTTTACAATGTTGCATAAAGCATCTATTTTATTTAAGACAAAATCAATGAATACCTACCATATATTAATACCTAGTATAGAATTATTATCTAATCGTGTTAATACTTTTTCACAAAGCCAGGTCCACACAGACCGAGCTGTTTCGCGCGCAGATTGTTTCGTGACTTCGTGAGGCTGCTCGCACTGTGTAAACCTGCCTAATGACACGTTAAAACTTACCTATAGCATTAAAATGATGAAATAAATAGTGATGTTCCTTTTTCGATTTACATATTTTAAATCACACATTGTTTTATTTCTTTAAAATTTTCTAAGTCATCTCCACATGACATTGTAATCAACTTGATTTAAGATTTAATATATATATATATAAATTATATTTTATTACTGTCAGTAATAATACATACCTTATCCATTCCTTATCACATCTCGCGTGACCCTCTCATTATTTACGAAGGGCCGATGGGTTGAAGTGTGTGACGAGGCACGTACGGTCACTAACGAGACGTTTGTGACCATCTCCACTGTTCAAGTGTGGTCACTTGTATTTTTTAATGGACAAATTATATACGAAATCTCTAGAGATCGCGTGCTTAAAGCGGTTAGCCTTTGCAAGGGGTGTTACGAGTTGGGAATCGGAGGTCCTTTTGGAGAGCTTTGAAAGTTTTAAAGACGCGACTCGTAATAGTGTTAGCGTAGTGGAAAATGTTTGGCCATTCTTTCGTGGATTGCAAGATTGTTGTTACGCGTCTTGCCTTGTCTAGAGATGGTGATGCATAATAATGTAGACAGGTGACTGTCTAATTTAGGTTCTTACGCATGAATTGCTGTATGGAATTGGATAAACAAAGATTATATGCCGACTCTATAATACTAGAGCTGAACATAGATTATCTTATTTGATCTGAAAGAAACCTTATGAGACAATACAGCTGGGTTTATGGGTAATTTTGCATAACTGTGTAAAAATGTTATGTGAGAAGTACCTAAAGCTACGACCGCAGAACTAGTTTCTTAAGTACAAAACAGTAAGAAAATACTACCAAAAATAAACCTGAAAGCACTTCATAAACAAATATTTTGCAGCCATAAATCTCGAGAGCACAAATGCACTATCTATTGTCGGAATACTAAATATCGTAGACGGCAAGGAACCATTTATAGCACGGTTTACTCTCACAATAGCTCATTTGTTATAACCAACCTGATATAGCGTTATTACCAAACAAATTGAGTCGAGCCTTCGCCACCTCAGACTAATGTAATTCCACAGAGCGTGCACCCAAGAATAGATATTTAGAGTGGATTGTTTTCGACAGACCGTAATGAAACTCTGATGCCGAAATCGGTTTCGGAGGCACCGCGCCGCAGGGGAGGCCGGCTACATTGTAATAAGACGAGGAATAACGTAAAATAAACCGAACGAACGTACAAAGATGGACACGGTGCCGGCCCCTTACTGCTTAATTTGCCTACCGTAATTACTGTCCTCTCGGGTTTGAGAAAGACCCGGGGGCCGACCTCGTCTTGCTATATTGCGTGCGGGCGCCTCGTGTGTGCTTAGCAAATACTACCCCAGTCGTTAAGTATGAATACGGGTGTGGACAAAATGTATTAGCTTAGGCTGAGATTCGGACCGTGTTTGCTCAGCGATGATAGATTTATAGTAATTGTGTTATTAACGTTATGGGATAAGGGTTTTACGGACTTAAGTAATGAAGGCTTTTACCTAATACTTGGATTTATAGTTAGTTTGCACACGTGGTGCGTTTATGAGTTTATTTGAATATTAGTTCCTATTTCAGTCTTTACCTTTAGTTATTTCATACATATTATTCCGTTGCTCGCTGTCGCAGATGAGAGTATCGCTACGATTTTAGCTTTGCTTATTCCATATGAGGCAGTCATAGGATTCTGTCCTAGACTATTTATAATGTTCGATGAAGATTATTAATTTAAGAAAGTTCTTTACATGCAAAACTGTGATTAACTTTATGTTTCACAGCAGTTTTGTAACTATATTTAAATGCATACAAATTTACTTTTATTAAATTAAAAATTAAATAGTACTTTATGTGGCACTATGGTAAATTTACTCGTATTTTTACAATCTACAGAAATATTGATTTTATTTAAATATTGATTGATAAAATCATTTCATTTTGAACTGAATTCAAACAATGTTTTTGTTGTGGCCGCAATTTGATTTGAATAAAACATTCTACCAAGGATAACATTAGGATTCTTCGTCGATTCAAACTTTTATATTGTCTGCGTTTGCTAACTTATACCTACTCTACACCTATAGTCTACAGTCTAGATATTTTATTGTAAATATATTATTTGGATATATATCTAATATAGGTTTTATTGGTGATAAAAATAGCTGTTCACAAAACGTGATTAACACTTTTCCAGCGGCGGTTGGTCCGGCTGATCCCATAATAACCTTGTTAACCCTGGCGCGCTGAGTGAGTCGGCTAGCCTTTTAACGTCCCTGTACATGGTCCTTAATCCGAAAGCTATCGGCCTTTGTCCTCTTCCCGCTACGGTGTAACACGGCTTTATTTCTCACGTTTCCACGGGGACCGGTGCCTTTTAGTGTGAGGTTTTCGCTCGCCTTAACGAAGGGAAGAGCAAAGGTCGTCATTAGGGCAAGCGTGGTGTAAACAAGGTCCGAAGCGCCCGCTAATGGCTAATTCGTGCGTCCTTCTCGAGGTGACCCCAGGTCCGTCTCGGGTTGTCGTAAATGGGCTTTTAATTGCAATTTTGATAGAGCCCGCCCGGATTAGTTTTGCCATGGCTTTAGTTTACACGTGTTATTTGTAATGCGTAAATATTATTATGGATACTGGACAGCATTTTCAATATCAATATTTATATTGTTTATTTCGATTCTATTATTACTCACAAATACATTCAAAGATTCAAAAAAGTTTCCATACAGCTTGTAGACACTCTATGTCTTTTTCAAGTGTTAAGCGTTGTCCCTCCATATTATGCTCGTACTCTTACCATCATGGGCATGGTTTGTTTTCCTATCAATCTGTATAGGGCACGCGTCGACCGCGCCGCGGCACCGCAACATGTCGCGCGTTGTCGCGGCGCGGCTCTCTTGTTCGGATGTGAAATTTAATTTCCGCTATGCGGGAATCTGTCAGTGGGGCGCGGGGTGGCGGGCGCCCGCGAAGAAATATGCCCCGCTCTAAACTTTGTCAATTTGTTTGTGGAGCGAAATTAACTTGATCCAATCTGCGGGCGTGTCACGACAAACCGCGAGCCGATACCGTATTGGAACTCGTCATATTTCCTTTTCACGACAATAATAGCTGGAGGTGAGCTGTCAACTCTTTATGAACGAATCGGAATGTTAAAGGTAAATATTTATAAACATTTCTAAAAATAACGAACAACAGGACTTCATCCCTTGCTAAAAGTGATCCTGGTAGCTACGTATATTTTTTACGTATAAACATAATTCGACATTTTAACTGAAAAATAAGCTAAATAGAAGGTATCCAGAAGCTGTTGAACTGGACCCAATACTTTTATTTTTTATTAACGCAACGATATTCCCTTAACAATAACCGTCCTTAAATTTATTTTCACAATAAGCATGAAACTTGTTTAATATATTTATATTAAAAATTTCCTTTATAAATTAGAGAGGTAACGCGTGGAAAAGTAAAAACGCGTATCCAACTTCGCATGGATGTGCGGGGCGAGTCTCCCGAGAGTGCGTTATTAAAATATATTGTGCACGAACCTTCATTTTCGCATATTCTGCCCGCGGAATAAGAGCAAATAAATTAGTTATGCCCAATATTTTCACCCTAAATGTTATTCGAAGGCGTGTGTATGAACACGAGGAAATTGGTAGGGCGCATTATCAGATGAACGGTATCAAGGAATCAAATATTTTCTTATTCTTATAATAAGGTGCAGACGTGAACCATGATCTATTTGCGTAAGGTGGCGTCGAACCAACAACCGTTAAATTTGATTCCTAATTCGTTCAAGTACATGACATGGCAATTTATTTTTAAAAACAGGTAGAAGTTTATTTACCTTCTCTTTTGTAAGATTTTATTAGTCAATAAAGTTAAACGTTTTACCACGCTAGTACTTATCAAATTATCTTAAAATCTAATTTATGCTAACAATTAACCTTAGAAAGGACTTTCAATATAACATCTCATATAATAATGCCAAACAGCCTTCATCGTGGAATCTGTAATACTAATTCTAACATAAACCGTCTCTTAATTATGTAACATCAAAATACCCGAGTGAGTATCAAAGGATGTCTAATAAGTTTTCACGTAAATTTATTAGAAGCAAATATTGACTGTCAAATTAATAAATACAGCAGCTTCTTTTGAGGACGCGAACGCAGTCGTATCTTTAATTACGTCTTATACAAATAACGAAAGGCGTGTTTAATCATGAACGTATCTTAGCATGCGACTAAATGAAAGCTGAAGAAGTCTTTTAGATAGCTTTGTATACTCTCTGTTTGTTTGTGCGAGAATTAGACGGAGATCTCGAGGGCTCTTTTAAAATGTAGTGTCGGTGAGTACCTACATCGCGTTATTAGATGTGTTTGGTTAATCGTATGCATTGAAATTAAACTAAAGCTGATTTGAAATTCATTGAAAGGAATATAAAAAAAATACTGTTCGAATCTAAAAACTGACCCTGTCCAATAACCTGTTTCTTTTTTTACCTGTAAATTTTACAATACACCTTAAATTATTCTTTACTGTATAGTTCAGTAGCACACGTGTGAGAACCAAATAACTATTGGTAATGGAACCTATTGTTAATTATTTCTCGATTGTATAATAGCGGTACAGTCTTGAACCCTGAAATGCTTGTAGAAAAACTGGAATTTGAATGTTTGATGCTACTCGTTTTCAAAGTTTCTGCTACTGTTATAATATGTGGCTATATGCTATGGTCTGTCTTTACTGTGTCCTTATTCAACTGTCTACTCTATATATTTAGATACGTTGTTATTCTATATCGGAGATGAACCGCTTGCGGCCGGCACACGCTCTACGTCACTTCTAGTTACCGCCTTAAGAGTTGCAAAGTTGTCTTGACAAAGGCCTGGAGAGGAAGCCATTATGGCACTCGACGTCAGCCGCGACTTCATTAGTCTCGCGTACTCGCTTCCTTGCGTAGTGATAACCTTAATGAATACAATAATTGTGATGATTTGGCTCAAGATGTTAATGCATTCGGTTATTCCAAAATTGGTTATGATATTTCTAGGATTTTTTTTGAAGTTTTGAGGCATCTGAATCCAACGTGTAACTTATATATTTTCTAATAATTAACAATTGAAAATAAATCAGTTGTAAAATTAGATAACAAAATGAAATTATTTGATACTACTTCTCCGTAGCAGTTGCGTAGACTGCAAGTGCTACGAAGTGCGTAGCACCCCAGGCAACGTTTTTGTCAAAAATAAATATGAATTCTTATAACACATTAAACTATGATTTTTAACGCTTATGATAAGAGTGATATAATGAGCATAGTGATCATGTGACTATAAGGCACCCTCCAGACGGATGTGCGGCGCGACGTTAATTGCGCCGCGTTTGGCAATGAGCGGCCACAGAGCGTCTTATTAGTCACGTAGCGGGGCGTGCCTCCGGTTAGCGTCTTGTCGTCAAATGTGAGCAGACGTGGGAATTACCGAGACGTGGATAAAAGTTAGCTTTGTACGAATACTGACATAAATTAGCCACATAATTAATACGATTCGTTAGTGTACTTTGTTGGGAGCGTTCTGCACAGGTGAATGTGGGAGCTTGGTTTGTTATGCAATTGTTTATTGTGTTATTTTCTTAAAAATTTACATTAGTCATTATAATTATGGATTATCAATTTTCAAATAAGTAATTGAACGCATCTGCATAACAAAAATTAATGTATCTTATCCATATTATTGACGAGAATATCTTGAAATGTAGAGAGTAAATCGATGTCATAATGACAGATGATCCTTTATAGACATGTGCTGATTGGCTTCGTTAGCGATGCCCTTTCTCTGCCTCTAAGGGTACTCAGATACAAGCGACTAATTTGATAGATCGATGGTCAGGCACCGATATCAGATTGTGTGAAATGACCTTAATAATACGACTTGGAAGCTTCAGAGCTTTGGAAACTATAGCTGACTCTGTTTTTAATATTCATCGATAAATAGAATATATTATAGGATTTATGAAAATAAAAATAGATCCAAATTTTCTGTAAAAGGTTCTGCATTTTTTTATTTGTCTATTTTACCAACAAAGAGTGCAGTTTTTACAAGGTTCAAAATGGTAGGTAACTTTTTATCTCTACTTATGGTCTTGGTCCGTTTTGAAAAGTTTTTTTTTGTACTTTTAGAAATATTTAGAACAAAATTACTATTACTACGAAGCGAAGCGCAGGCGTGAGACTACAACATACTACAGAGTACAGGGGACCTCAACGCATGCTCTTTCGTAACGAGTATGCAAATTAAACGTGTTTCATCTTGGCATTTTCACCGGAGCCTGTCACTGTCAAGCTCGTGTGTCTGTTTATTAACTTTTTGCTAATTAGACAGGCCCCGGGCCCGCCTGAGCATGTTGGCATTTTTAATTACGCGTGATAATTTGTGACGTACGCCGTGTGTATGCCAATTGCTACATGCTCTTCAAGCTAGCGTTTTTTATGTTATAGTATCTACTCAGGTGCATTTAGGATGTTAGGAGTAGTGGAACTACGTTACGATAGAATGAACAACTATAGTTACGATAATATCGTATGAATGACTGAATAATATGATCATAAACACTGAAGTTTTCTTATATTTTCATGTCGAGTAAATCTTTACTAGTCTGCCTTCACTGTGAGCAAGACGACGTACGTTTTTCGTTCAAATAAATACGTATGATTAATTATTCTTACTCTATACCAAAACAACCAGTAACCACATTGTTTCACGCTCCCGCGAAAAATGTCACGGATCGAATTGAGCCGAATCAAATGCAAAACGCGGCACAATGTAATCACTTGGACTGTCAAACACACGGCCAGGTAAGCTCACGAGCGCATTTAACTTAAAATTTTCACTCCCCAGTAGCTTTTTACTAATTCGCCAAGTGAAAAGGGTTCGACGAAGTAATACAGTTTACTGCTTATTCAGTATTTATGTGGAGGGGCTGCCACTCGCTTCTAGACACTCGCTTCTTCTTCGCTTCGGATGTAAGGAAAATTTGTAAAATTTGCACCAATTAGTAACGTTTGCTCTGGCTAATAAATAAAGCACTCGTAACGGAGGCTGGGTATAAGTCGAATTGGTTTTATGATCGATACGATATACTGGGCAAAATACAAATGTTTGTTATTTGTTATTTGGAATTATAACCAAGGTAATTTTTTAAGTAATTTTTAGTTTACACAAAAACATGTAAATAACAACGTTTTCCAATCGATACCAGTTAGTGTATATTTATCGTTTTATTTTACTTTTTATTTGTCTCTGAAATAAATAACCATATTATTTCTACTAAGTAGTTAAATCAGTGTATATTCGAGTCCATCAAAGTTAGATAGGCAATAAAAAACTGTAAGTACACTTGGTGACGTAGAAATTTGATCATCTGCCAAATATATCAGAGCAAATTGAATCTTAAATCAATAGACGTAAGCAATACAGTTGCTTGATATATATTTTTATCAGCGAGATCCTGGCAGCTAGGTGCGTTGTTTACGAACTGGCTCACATACCCAATCGGGCGTAATGTATTTATGATTATTGTTTGTAGCTGGTGTAAGAAAGTAAAATAGAGTACGGTTTAGGTGCCTCGTAACTACGGGAGTTGAAAGGATTTAGTATCAATTTACTTTGAAAGTAATGTACGTTACAAAAAATAAACGTTGAAATGTCTTATAGCTGCAAACATGCGTCATTTTTGAGACTTTTCTAATGAAACACAAATATTAAGTAATTATATATTCCTATACCATTAAGGAAGTTATTTATAGCCGTTTTTACATCTCATAATGAACGAGCACACCACGTAGCGGCCACGTTCAGCCATAAATACGGGAAGAAATCGAGACCATCCTCATAAATTCGTATCGTAAAAGGCTCTGCGATTATGTTAGGGGGTGGTATTAGCAAAGTTTGTCCGATCGTGGGGTGTACTCCCTCTAATACATTTTTCGTTGATGTAACGCGATTTCTCGACGGTTCCCGGTTACGTGACGGATTAAGAGCCTCGGTCGCACCAGAGGATTATGAAGAGCTAATGCTTAAGGTATTGGTGTAACGTTTACTTGTCAATGCTTTTAGCTGAATAACCGTCGATAGCGTGTAGCCAAGCTCTTATACTAATGTTATTGCAGCGGCCGGCGAGTTAAGCAATGTATTACATTTATATTTTGTATTTTAGTTCGTCCCTATGGCTGTATCCATTTTTATAAGTAAACTAGCGGTCCGCCCCGGCTTCGCCCGTGGTACATATGAAAAATAGATGTTGGCCGATTCTCAGACTTACCCGATATGCACAGAAAATTTCATGAGAATCGGTCCACCCGTTTCGGAGGAGTATGCAGACTAACATTGTGACACGAGAATTTTATATATAAGATATCTTCTTATACACTATAAGTACACGATGATTACAATAATATGATTTAACAATAACGTAATACACCGAAAACTTTAGCAATACTGGATATATCAAATTACATATATTACATGAAAGTTCTTCTAAAAGCTTCAATAATAATGGAATATGTATTATTATCTTGATTCCATATACAATTATAACGAGTTTTATAATTGTTCAGTCTTAATAATACTAATATCTATGATGTTCGCTTTATTTTATCTGCCTTTATTATTTCTGTAAGTAATTAGTTTCTAGATTTTGATGAATTTATATTATCGATTAAAAATAATATAAATATTTCACGCGTTATAAAAACCTTTTTTAAACAACTTTAGTATGAAAATTAATAAAATATACAGCCATGAAATATGCTACGAGAATTGATAGCGATCTACGATAAATATGGGCTTTGGAAATTGATTAATATTCTTGAAGGTAAAACCATAAATCTATTGTTTGTGAATCTCAACTGTAGCCTCCCCTGGCACCCATATATTGCAATACTGCGGTCGCATCCACTGAGATTTCTCACATCTTGCCTTCTATTTAAATTAAAACCTTTAGTTGTGATATATTGAAGACAATGACCTTTGTAGAATTTAAGTATAATTTCTTGTTTCTAATAATTGATGTATGGGGACTTTAATGATACCACGTACAATGTGGTATACATTACATAACATAACATAACTAGTCATAAATAAGTCATAGTGAGTAAATGAACTCATAAACAAACCTTAAAAATCCTACGCAACACAGCACTACAGAATAAATAACAAAGGAGTCATTCTGCAGTCTTAAAAAGATTCAAATTAAATAATAAATCCACAGTTTAATCGATATTCAAAACCAGTTAATGTAAGGACACATTCATTATTTTATTTATTTATTATATTTAATTCAGGTAACAGACAACAAATTGTACAGACCCATAGAATAAATACCTTACAGACTAACATACATAATATAATAATTTAAAACTAAAACTAAGAATATATTAAGCATTAATAGCACATATAAGTACTGACTTGACAATAGCCACGAAATTCTTCAAAACCAGTTAATGAAAAGACACAATTATTAATAGCACATATAAGTACTGACTTGACAATAGCCACGAAATTCTGAGTCTTCTCTACCCGTGTTCACACCCCGTTTTACGCTCACTAATTTTCTTGTTCGGACACAATTTCCTTGCGGACCCCTCACAACAATAATATAGGGAAACTATAATAGTCGATCCTCAGCCAGTAATTAATTTCCCTATAAACTGGATCAATTGAAGCGTAATGATTTCGTGTATGCCTCGCTCTAGGACTTTTGTGAATGATAATTAAATTCCAATTAACACTTGTATTTTTACGGAAACTTGCTCTTGAAGTTTGAAACGCGAAAATATTATGAAGTATTTCTGGAGAAGTATGAGTTGTTCTAAGAAGTTTCTAGAATGTATTTTCATAAGATTTGGGTTGAATAATTAAGAAACTGTGTGTAAAAATAGTACGTTGGTAGTAGTTGATATGTTTACAGTGTAAAGGATTATTATTTTTTACTCAAGGTGTGGTATAACAAATCATTTTAAAGATCAGGTGTACATTTTTGCGGCGTATCAAAAGCTAGCATCTTATAAACTAGGCAGAGGTTTGAGCCGCAAAGAATTAAGTATGAAATATGCGCACCTCGGGTGCAATTTGATTTATGGAGCGGCGATCTTCTTTAAATATTGTTTTGTAAGACTTAGAAGATGTTCGTGGTACAGGAAAATGTAAATATGGGGAGATATTGTAATGCCGAGACTACATTAAGGAGACAAATTATGAAATATGGCTGGAGACACTGTGATTAGATATAAATTGTATATTTTTTCGAATTTGCTTTTTTATTTTCTATTTGTGGCTGTTATTTGATCTTTGGTTTTAAATAAGTAAACAAAAATATTAATTTATTTATTAAAAGTCAACATTCAACATGAGAAGTGTGTTAGAATAATTAAAAACAAAGATTATCATGTATTACAGTTTACATTTCGTTATTATTATAGTTACAAAAAAAAAACCGGCCAAGTGCGAGTCGGACTTGCGCACCGAGGGTTCCGTACAAACATGCAATTGATTTTGTTACAGCTTAAAGGTATTATAGACCTGAGTATTTGGTATGAATTTCAATTTAATACCTCTACGCGTTTATGAGGAAATGGGTAGTAAGTTTAAAATTATTAAAAAAAATATATTATGTGATGTAACTAAAAATTTATGGTTTTCGTAATTTTTCCTTTATCTATGCTATAAGACGTTGCTTCGTACCAAATTTCAAGATTCTGAGTTCACGGGAAGCACCCTGTAGGTTTTGATTCCCTTGCAAGTGTCGAAAATTTGCGGCATAAACGGCTGTATCTTTTGATTGCGTTGGCTTAGAAGTTTGATTTTTTCACAGCTTCAAGGGACAGTAGACCTGAGTAATTGATATAAATTTCAGCTTCATACCTCCACGCGTTCCTGAGAAAAAGGGTCTTGACAGACGGACGGACGGACGGACAACAAAGTGATCCTGTAAGGGTTCCGTTTTTTCCTTTTGAGGTACGGAACCCTAAAAATAACAAGAATTGTGAAGTATTTTCTGTTAAGGTCATGAAAGATATAAATAACATTAAATAAAGTCAAGTGACCCATTTAGTGAGTTTATTAAAATTGCGTTAAATAATTAGGCTATGTGGTTAAAGCGGTTTTTGTGGAGCGACAACGCCAGACCGCACAAAGCAACTGACGCAGCGGAACCGTAGCCACGATGCTGAAATTTATATAGTACATTATATTCCCTTTTAACCTCCTAATATTTTGACACAAGATTAGAGAATTCTTTATCTCATAGATGTAGAAATATTAAGTAAATACTTTTTGTTTTTAGACTAAGAAACATATCTAATAACTGGATTAGGGCGATAGTTTCACCACATAGTTTCTACACTCATTAGATAGTTATATCTTTAGTTAGAGACTGCAATCTCGTGATGTCAGTATAAATCAAGCAAACAATAAAACTAGCAACAAAATCCGCGTTCTCGCTGCATAAGTTAATTTCGGTATCTTACCGCTCGAATAACGGCCGGCAGTAAATCCCAGCAGACAATGCCGGCTCACCTGCACTCATTATATTTACGCCGCAATAATAAAACTTTCCGACTCTCTCTGAATATTGAATTCGTTGCGCAGAGTGAGGTCGCCTTAGTTATTGCCGTCAGTTATGCAATATGCTCCGTAGGTTTTAATAAAGGCCTGAGCAGGGTATTTCGAAAAGTTTTCGTTCCGCGAAGGCGGCTATTGCGCCGACAATGAGCGCCTCCAAAACTCCACTCGGAGCATTTTTGCTTTGGTTACAGGCTACAGCTGCATGTAATAACTGCCATTTGAGAATATTCGACTACACATAGAAAGTGTGGGGTGATATTGCCTGACTGTGCGTGAAATAGTTTTAGCTCTAGAACTCTATGCACTAATAGGTACATAAATTAAAATTCTTCGATTTTTCACGCAATGTCATCATCATCATGTAGGTATAACAACATGATGTTTGTGATACTATTTAGATGAATTATTAAGGCTGTTGCCTGCACGACCATATAGAAACTAATCTCATAAAACTTCTACCCTAATTACATTTCTATTAACACGTCACATATTTGACCAAATATATTCAATACAAAAGCTTTCAACCCTTTCACGCTACGCTAGACTCAGCACTTACAAATTACCTTCAAAATCCTGTACGTATTAAGTTATTGATTAGACAAAGCCCTTCATGATGTAGATTGCAAAGTGAAAAGTTACTCCACCGTGTTCGAGTCAAAATGCTCCCGTCTAGCGCTTGTCAGACAAATAGGATATCGAGTCCGCGCACCCAGGTGAGTGCAGTATTTCTATTAAAATAAAGCTTGTATTATCTCATATTTCTAGAGAGAATATGAATATCGCAAGAAGTACATAGAAATTAATATATTGTAATATTTTGAATAGCTCTATATTTAGTACCAGGCATTAACTCTTACCAAAAACTAGATAGTGTGTCGTATTTTTTATTGTTTTATATGTAACTAGCTTTCCGCCCGCGGCTTCGACCGCGTTTTCAGAGAAAAACCCGTTCCCGTAGGATTTCCGGGATAAAACCTATCCTATGTCCTTTCTCGGGTATCAAAATATATCTATACCAAATTTCATGCAAATTGGTTCAGTAGTTCAGGCGTGATTGAGTAACAGACAGACAGACAGAGTTACTTTCGCATTTATAATATTAGTATAGATTAATTTCAAACTCAAACTCAAACTCAAACATTTATTTATTCAATTAGACTTTTTATAGAAGCACTTTTGAAACGTCATTACATATTTTAAAATTTACCACCGATTCGGAAAGCAGTATCTACGGAGAAGAACCGGCAAGAAACTCCATAGTTGCTCTTTTAAATCATGTCAGTTTTACAATTTTACAAAATACATATGTAACATCATATATTATAATAACATGCCAAAGAACTGTCCTGTGGTTTTTTCGCGACAACCCTCCATGGGTTTTTATCGTCCATATATTCCTGAATACTGTAGTACGCTCTCTGAACTAGTACATTTTTTATATAAGTTTTAAATTTAGAACTACTAAACTCTTTAATATTATAATTGAAAAATCATTCCTACTACTCGTTTCAGACCGCGTCACTAGCGGCGTAGTCGTAAGTGCTAAATTAAATGATTTCTAATCCATCCAACCTTACATACTTTTGCATTTATCCGAACTATCAATTATTTAGCGCGAGCTTATCAAGCGCTCAAGAAATATATAATGAATGCAATGACGCGTGCACATTAGCGTACACCTGTGGCGGAAATTGCATTAGATGCAGCCACCGTACACTCCCCAACCTCTTCTATTTGTTCGTATAACATCCGTGCTGTGTAGACGAGCGGTTTTATCACGGTTATAATGAGACTAAGAATATATTTAACAAGTTCTAAGAAAATAAAACGAAGTTACTCCCTAGTATTTTCTGATGTTTGATTTTACGCGAGTATTATACATTTAGAAATTAAAGACTTTTTAACGGATTTTAAACGCGATTTATTCATTCTATTATTTTCCCGACGGTCAGTCTCCCCGTGACCACGCTCGCTCTAAAGTGTTCGAAACGTCGGGAAAATAATAGAATGAATAAATCGCGTTTAAAATCCGTTAAAAAGTCTTTAATTTCTGAAGTTACTCCCTGTTTTTGTTGTTTTATAAAAGTTACAAGAATGGTCAGTAAAATATTTTTAGTAAATTATTGACATGTGTTTCAGAGCCAGGCTATAGTAGCTTAGTCGTATACTCGTTTGTTTAGATATAAATAACATGGAAAGAATGCTTTCTACTTACAGCGTATGTATAAATAGGTTCTAGATATAGAAGATCTAAAGTAGCCCATACAAATAAGAAAAGTTTTTATAGTATTTGTAGCAATCTTATAACTGCCTTAAAATATCAGATAAGAAATGATCACATTTTGAACCTTTTCACCGCGCGCTTGCAACGGCACAGAACGATAGCCTATTTACTTACGAGCGTGTAAGTACAAAGGTGCATAGGTGCATCGGAATCCATGACGAGCTACAGCCTTCAAAAGTTTCGCGTTTGACGCCGGGGCCGCGGAAGCTCCACCGCTCTCAGGAAATTGAAGTCACTCCTTGCATTCAACGTACAATGCTTTGTTAAAGAACATCTAATTTATCTGTTCCACTTGTTTTGCGGATACCGTTTTAAATTGAATATCGATTTTTCATATTCGTTTGTGTAGGTAGGTACGCAAATAGAGTTGTAACAAACTATCGCTACGTCCAACATAGTTGTGTTTTTTTGGGACATCGATGCGGATCAATTTGTTAAAACTTTTATAACTGGTATAGTCAAACAATCGGATTCGGGCGATACAATTTTGATGTAAAAGTTGAAATATTTTTCTGTATACATATAGTAATCTATACATATAATAAAATCGTAGGAAAGTCAAAACTGTACATTGAATATTTTTTTAAAAGAATACATAATCCATGATCTATAATCGATATAGAAGCCAAAAATATAGTTTTTAGAATTTTTGTCTGTTTGTCTGTTTGTCTGTTTGTCTGTTTGTCTGTTTGTCTGTATGTTTGTCCGAGCTAATCTCGAAAAGTACTGCATAGATTGACTTCAAATTTTGCATGAATATTACTAACAGGTCGTGTGAGGTTTTTTTAAACATATTATCATGCTATCACCTCCGGGGGAGGAGCTGTGAACCTTTACTTTTCTTACGTATTCCGTGTACTACGACAGCGTACAATCTAAAGACTCATGTTTAAATGTTGTTTTTGAGTAAGCCATGCTATTATCTAGCTTTACACTATAAAAACTACGTCATTTACGTAATTTGGGCAGAGAAACTGTTTAATGAATCTTAGTACTATAAAGACAAATTTGATTCAGCGCCATCTATGAGATTTCGTAAAAATCAAATCAATTTACATGTTATCACTACTGAACACAATGTTAAAAATTAATAATTTAAATATAATTATGTTATTTATTTATTTAACTCTTTAACCCATAATAAATCTTCCCTTCCCTATAAGGTGCGCTTATATAATTCGTGTGAATATACTACATTTTTAAAAGTGAGGGTAGATGTATATTATTTTAAGTCAAACTAGACACCATTACAGTTAATCTAATATTGATTGTGTTCATTGGTTACATTTTTAAAAATCTTCGTGTTTTAATAATTCGATCACGAGGCGGGACTCTAATACAAAAAGGTTAGTTCGTTGATAATTATTATTCCTTCATCATTTACATGTTGTTAGTAAAAAATTCTTTGACTGTTAATACTTTTGTTCAGTATTTATCTGTATGATTATTGCTTGGTAATTAATATATTTTCATGTCGTATACCTAATTATAAACATAAGTGTGATGTGAAACTAGCTGGATTTATTTTTACACACTCACAGTCTTATATTTTGTATTAATGTTAAAATAGTATTAATAGTGTAAATCATAATATTTTTTCAAAGTTAAAAATATTTCCTTTTTTCTGATGGTGTTGCCATCGAATTAAACCGCGCTGTCGTTTCGTTCACAAAAAGTCATGTTATTAGGACCGAATATGTAGCCGCCTCAACTTACGGAAACGAGAGTAACCTGCGTTGTCTGTTAGTTATTATATAGTCGAATTTAACGTTACATGGAAATTGGAATCTAAATATATGTATACCTACTTATATTAAATCTGTAGAGGTCAATTCTGCACATGAAATATATTTCCTAAATAACTATCACGAGGTGATTAGAGATCGACATCGACGTCAAAAATGTTTGTCCGTCTGTCTGTCTGTATAACCGTTATAGAAACAAAAACTACTCGACGGATTTAAACGAAACTTGGTACAATTATTTTTCATATTCGTGAGCAGAGCAGCAACTCCATTTTTAAGCTTTCGTCGCGTGTGCGTTCTTAATGCGTGTATCTTAATGGTTAAAGCTACACAGAAATCAAGTATGAAAGAAATGTTCTCCATATTATATAAAAAATATCTCCCGACATCATAAATGTCTATCTTTTATGGTTGAGCTTAGGAGTTCAAAGCTTTCTGATTATATTTGTCTACTAGCTGTCCCCGCGACTTCGTTCGCGTGGAATAGTGACTATGGGACCTATGACCATGGGCTCAGGGTGGGGCAACAATAAAAAATCATTTTTATTTTCATGCTCCCACTCCCGCGCCCACTCGCACTCCCACGCCATATGCCACGTTCAGTCCTAATCCCACGCCCACGCCCACTCCCCTTCACAATTAGTACCTACCAGATCAAAGCCAGGGTAAGCGCCCCACCCAGCCCCACCGTGGCTACGCCCATGCTGAATTACTACTTAACATACAATTATTGAGTAAATACGTACAACCATACTGTACTGTTGTACTACCATAAATAATTAAAAGAATTGTTATTAAAATTTCTTACTAAACTGAGCTAAAAAACTTACGTACCAAATTATGTATTAAAGAAAATCAAGAAATGAAATGCCTAACCTATACCAAATAGTTACTAAGTACATATTATTGTAATTAAAAATTATGATTAGTATATAATATCGAAAATCAAAAAAGAAATGCCTAACTAATTCTACGTAAAATTTCTTTTAAATTATGTCATATTATTTTTTAGGAACCAGGGGGGGAGAGGAGCAAATTCTATTTCCTTCCTTTCTTAAACGGATGTTTTTAATAATCTATGGTGTAGCCAGTAGCCACTGATCAGCTTAATCGATACTCAGTTTTTATCAAATCCAGAAACAAATCCAAATTAGATCTTTCCTGTCTCACGCACGTAACTAAAGGCTGAAGAGAGAGAGAGCACGTAACTAAACCGTTGAGACGAAGAAAAGTGTATAGAAAAAGGAATAAATAATTTCATAAACTTCCCGACGATCTTTAAAAATAAATTATAACTTTCATTTTTTTCATTCCCACTTTTACCCCTATGTAGGTATAATAAGTGGATGAACCAATTTTGATACACTTTATCTAAGAACCAGCGTCGGAAAATATTCTGCCTAACAAAAAAAACCGCATCTAATTCGGTTTACCTGTTAGCCAGCTACGGTGCCATAGACAGACACACACACACACACACAGAAATACATAGCGGTCAAACACATAACACCAGTCTTTTTGCGTCGGGGGTTAAAAATATAATACGACATAATTTAAAGGACATTTTATGTGGAAAATTTACCTATACACCAGGGTAGATAATTTTTGAAACAAAAAAAAATCGCAGTAGGATGAAACCCATTAGAAAAGGATATGATAAAAATGTAAGGAAAAATAAATTACGGTCAATCGGAGTTCGGGAAGTGCGAGGGGGGGAGCTTTTAAGAGAAAAAAATGGTTTCTCTCGATTTCTCGATAATAATAACACCTGCTAATTTTTTTTCTACATATTTTAATTGTACAGACATCACTTTTCCACAATTTTATTATATGTATTGATGATGATGATTGAGATTAGAACACTCTTAGTCCGTTTTAACTTAATTTTTATTCACCCGCATCAGTGCCACCTAAAAAATCTTTATATATATCGAAATTCGAGCAAAGTTAAGAAAATGAGAAATAAGAGTTCTCAAGGATCGTTAGAGATAAGAGGCTTACTATTGACCGAAAACAACATGTGTTATGCCGAACCTGAAACCGCTTCACAACGAGAATTGCGGCTCACAGCTGACCGCGAACGGCATATACTATCCTGTGAGACCGAAACCTTCACTGAGAGGGTATATATAACGTCTCACAGCTGATCGCAAATGGCATATTGTACTATCCCGTGAGACCGAAACCCTCACTGAGAGGGAATTACGTCTCACAGCTGATCACGATCGTCATATTTTATCTCGAGAATTCTGAAACTTTTACTCAATATGAAGACCGTTTGACAAATAATAGGGTGCACCATAATATTATTCGATCTCTCGAAGATGAACATGAGCATAAGCAATGACTAGAGTAGGGACGCGAATATTACCATTATTTGAGACAAGAACGATTAATAAGTTTGTTTAATGAAAGATTAAGAATTGAAACTATTGGTCTCTTTAAACGGACGAATAGCGAGAGGCCCGTCTTACTGCAGACAGATTTCGACACAGTCTTAATGACTTAGAGGTAAACATAGAAGATCAATCTACAAATTCGGTGGTGTGGTCCGACAAAATAATATAAAAGTGGGTTTGCTTATAACCTCACAATTGATTACAGATCATCTTCTGTATAGGCGATATTAACGTAGTATGTTCTTTTTGTAATGCTTTAAAGTGGAGTAAGGAGTCGGCTTTCGTTTGAAGATACGCCGGAACCTTAGAAATCACTACTTTTAAGTTTTAGAGGAACATGTGCAATCTAAACAGTTCTTAGACAATATTAGCTCTTATAGTATTGCGTTTTAAATGATCCTTTGGTGCTCAACAATTATCAGATGCTCCTTTCATTCTTACTTTTAAGATACAAGGTCAAGTTTATCATTTGATAGGATCCCTTTTGCCTGAAGGCCAACCTAAGTTTCTTTAAATATATTTTGTATTCGACTACGACGAATAATCGAATACAAGAAATCAATATTTCTCGAATTTAAAACTGAACTCATTTCACAATTTTAGAACATGTTAATTCATCAGGTTAATCCGTATATATGCGTTTTAAATCGACATTAGAAGCTTTTCCTCAAGATGGTGATAATAATATAAAATTGGTATAAATGCCGATAGGCGGAAGTCTATCAGCACTCAGGAATTCCCTGAGCGTGTTATAACGCCCAGGCCACAGTATTACAATTTTTCCTACAGTAGGGCGACGAATGTATTTTCGCATAGCAACGGAGGGGAACTCGTGGGGGGTAAAGTGACGCGGGCCACGTACCACAAACATGTTTAGTTTGTGGTACCGAGCGCGAAAGAAAGTCATCGTCTTTTTAGTAAAGTTACTATCTAAACTAACGTAATTTATTACTTAGGTACATATTCTATAATGGCGCGCTCAAACTGTTAATCTACATTTAATTTAGATTATTATTTTAAATACTAAGAAATGTAGAATTTAAATCACATTCATTCATGTTTTCCTCAGATATTCGATGTCTATGATTTTCGATGATTTTAAGATTTTCTTATCAGAGTATTCAATTTTAATGTAGTTAAATTTTATAAGAGACAATTAAGAACATTCAAAAATAAAGTGTCACGTATTTTTTTTAAACGACGAATGACGAAAAACGACCGAATCGCGGACGAAGTCGCGGGCAACAGCTAGTCATACAATACATCTGAATAATACAAAAAAGTTAAGCATCAATAAACCTGTAATACATTTTAGCGAAGCCTACCTTTTATCTTATCAAACACGTGGACTATCTTATGATGTAAAAACACAGGTTCCTTGACCTGAAAATCATTATTAATTACGTCGAAAATAATTTTAATTATAACTTCCCAAATTCAATATAAACAAAGAGCATGTGAGTAACAAGCGACGTATGAAACCGCGTCAGGTACTGTCGACGTGCGCTATTGTAAATATTAGTTCGAAACTCATCAATTCCACGTTCAAACTTAATAAAATACTTGGCGCTTAATTGAAAATGAATACTGGCTGGATCGGATCGATAAAATATTCCACAGCCTTAATCCACGATAATGAAGCGCCGCGAAGGGTTACTTCGAGAGCCCCACTAATAAATGTTCCGTCCCAAATTTAAAATCAAAGTGCGGAATAAATTTTGATTAAGCGATTAGCCAGGCCCTATAAGGTGTTTGTGTTACTTGGAACTTGTATTATGTTGGGCGGAGTGGTGGGAGATATAATTGAGTCGCAGTGTTTACGCACTTGCTGGAATTTAATTCGAATTTTTCGTAATCAAATCATACTTGAAACAAAAATGGAATATATTTTCTGGAAATGTCTAATATAATATAAAAAAATTGAAATTAAAATTATTTGGAACATTTATAATACTTTCAGTAAGCGTTTTCGTAGTACAATACTTTTAAGTGGGAGCGTTCACAGCTCTAATGCTCAAGTCGTCTTAAAAAACATAGGTACAGTTTCTTATTTGAATTTTCAGTACATATGCTATAACGGAATAGAAATTTAAATGAAATGATTTATATTTTATTCAAAATTGAAATATATAATTTTTATACCAGATTGAAGGAATATCATTTGGCATGCAATAAAACTTGTTACACTAATAATTCACACACGAGAACGGAACTCAAATCAAAGTTATAGTAAGTGCAGTTAAAATGAATAATTCCTTCCAGACTTCCTTTCAGCTCTGAGCATGCATATGCAACGCCACGTTTCATTTACGTAGCGATAACGATCTAATGAATTTCATTATTTGCCTTTTGCTGAATTGAAATCGATGACATGTTTCAGAATGGTCTAATTTTAGAATGAGTTCTTGTTATATGCATACTA